>BQNB010127665.1:0-19405 GCA_026074375.1 Tanacetum coccineum
ATTGAAAAATATGAAAACTTATCTTCCTTCTCTCTCAAGCTTAACCGAATTTTATAGTGTGATTTAATATTCATTCGACCTAACAAATGATATCATACGCCAATAGAGTTTAAGAGTGATCTACTTTGTGATTTTCGATGTGTTTCTCAATATGAACTGATTGATTTCGAGCTTATTATGCATTTTCGACATCATATTTTGACTTCTATTCATATTTGATACACTACATAACGAAGACGTGAGAAGATATCGATATTAGATAGATTTCGATAGTCATTTTGAGTATATTGTCTTGTTTTTAATCGAGTTGTAATAGTTAACATCTTTTTCAGTTTTACAGTTATTTTCGTATATTCGTGTGTCTATCGAGTTGTAATAGCTAAGTTCTCCATATTCAGTTTCATCGAATTTGGAAGATAATATAGGTTTATTATTTTTGACACACTAGTTCTACACTTTTTTGGTTTTATCGAAATTGTGTTAATATTGATCTACATACGCTGTAGAATTGAAAGTGCTCACATTATCGGTTTTATCGATCTTGTGTTCCATTTTCGATTCAAAATTTACACAACTCATTTTTTTGATATTATCGAAATTGTGAGTGTCTTTTTCGATAACTATATTAACACGAACCTAAGCCATCGAATTTGATATCTATACGGTTTTATTGTATTGATAATCCAAATTTTGTTGGAAATTTCCTAAGAAAAAATGTTTGTCGGATTTTGATAATAACATAACAGTCTTATCAAAATTGAGGAATAGTTCTGATCGAGATCTGTTCTGTCCGATAATTGAGTTGTCTGAGAAAGTTCGCATACGTGTTGTCCGATATCGGGTGTCATCGAATTTGCACTTCTTGTCGAAATTGTTCATTTTTGACATAATATCACTCTTCTAATCGAAAGCTGGTTTTTTTCATAAGATCATCATCAAATTTGGACTTTTTGATAGTCTAACCGTTTTTTATCGAGTTTGTACAAATTTCGATACCAAGGGAATTTCGAAACGGAACGCTGAATTTCAATTCCGAGGCATTAATAGTGTGGAATTTTGTTACTTTGAGGATTGGTATTTTCACTTGTGGACAACGTGTGACCTTTTTTTGACAAAGTCTACTCATTTTCGATACATTTGAAATTTCGAAACTTTGACAATAATTTCGATTGAACAAAAACAAGGCATAATCATAAACACTATTATTCTTAACCGTAGCTAATTCATTTCTTAGTCACAAGTAGAGCTCTTTTTCGTCTACAAAGATCCATTTATTGAGTCACAAAACATGTCGACTTCAAATGCACATCAAGAATCACTTGCCGATGCCAGATCTGAGACTCGTCCTCCAATGCTTGAAAGGGGAATCTACATACCATGGGCAAGTCGATTCAGACGTTATCTTAACCGGAAGAGGGAGACACAAAAGTTTCTTAATTATTCGACTGATGTTGGTCCATATGAGTTTAAAATGATTCAACCAGATGCAAATCGAGACCCAATACCTGAAACTGAAGACGATCTTACGGGCGATGCTTTGAAACAATATAAGGCTGACATCAAAGCGATAAATTTGATCCTTGTCTCCATACCAAATGATATATATAATTCTGTTGATTCATGTCAAACGGCACGAGAAATGTGGCTTAGGGTCGAATGCGTAATGTAAGGAACAACGTTGTTTGTTGTGGATATGGAAACACAGTTTAATAATGAGTTTGATCAATTCATTGTTGAACCTAGAGAATCACTTGTGTCAGTCTATAATCGTTTTTCATAGTTGATGAATGATTTGAAACGAAACATAATTAAACTTCCAATTGTCACCATCAACACTAAATTCATAAACTGTCTACAACCTGAATGGATCAAGTATGTCACCAGTGTTTGTTTGGCAAATGATTTAACAATAGACCCATATGATGATTTGTTTGATTACCTTCAACAATATGAGAAAATTGTCATTGCTTCTAGAGCAAAAAAGTTGGAAAATACTGATGAGGTATCATTTTATACACTTTTTCGGGGTCGTTTAACCCCCTAAATCGTGCATTTATGCCCAAAATAGGTACTTAATCATTCCTTTTTAGGTATTTAGCATTTGGAGGAAATACACGTGACTTGGGCTCATTTGAAGAAGAAACGAACAAGACTACGGACCTACACCAACATCTCTCAAGAATTTCTACTCAGCAGATGGAGATGGCGTCACAGATTACACGTGACGCCGTCACAACTCATGCCAAGACAATGTCACAAGATCTCAAGACAACGTCAGAATGCACGACCCAGCCCATTATCTAGAATATTTTGCTCATGACGGCGTCACGATTAAAACATGACACCGTCACATCGATTTTCCTATATATACAAATCCGTTTTTAGGGCTTTAAGTGCGTAACTTTAGAGTAAAAGAAAGGGACGAACCCTAGTTCGTTTAGCAGCTGTTAGGGACGATTTTAGGGCCTCAAAACCATATTACACTTCCTTCAATTCATGTTTTAATCAAGTAAGACTATCTTAGTCATTCACTCTTGTTGTGTGATTCTTATTTGTAACATTTACCCTTTTATGTTATGAATATTTCATTTATAGTCCTTTGACTATTTGACTTTCGTTAGTTTATTCAGATAATGTACCGTGTTGACGGTGGTGATTTTATGAGAATTACGGTGATTTATGGTTCATTGTGATTAATAATCCCTTTTGGAAGGTATTATTATGTTAATTGTATTCCGGGTGGTTTGACCCGTGAATTTTAAAAAATGCCGAAAAACGAGTCCTAACACGTCCGTTAATGTCCAAATGAGTTTTGAAGGGTTTAAAGAGTAAATATGTCATGTAAATACTCTAGGTTAATGAAAATGTATTTTTAAGGTGAATAAAAATGCTAATTAACTTTGGGGTAAATTTTACGGTTGAGTTTTACGAGCTTTTAAGTGATCCCGACACGAAAAGAAAGACCCGAGACCCCTTTGGATACCATAGCCGGTCATGGGAGCTTAAGGGGACAAGGAGAGTTAAATTTAGCTAATATGTCCCAAGGATGTACACTTATATGCTTTCCACTAGAACCTTTCCATCCATTCTATTTCATTTCAAAAAAATAAAAAACACACATAAGTGTGTGTGCTCTATGCCTTCGAAATAAGCCAACCACAAAACACCATAAATTTTCCAACTTTAATCAAGAACGAGATACTACGGGTTGATACGAGTGCATGGGTATTCATTTAAATAACGTTTGGGTTGTCCAGTTCGTGTTGAGATCTACATTTTTGAATATTTTCTTGAAAGTTTTCAAATTTAAATTTTGTTTGTCCTTTTGGGTTTATATTGATGCACAGATATTAGTTGTACAAGTTGATCGTCGTAAAAATCGATTTTTAGAAACGAAACAGATATAAAAAGGGGTGTTTGGTTCGTAGGACATAAAAAGTAAAGAAGGGTTTTTTTTGTAGTTTTGATGTTGTGATCGTGATGGTTGAATAACATATGTTGCTAGATAGCTTGTTTTTGTTAATAGCTTGTAAAGCTTATTCTGGGCTTATTTTTAAGCTATTTCGTGGCTTATTTTAGGCTTAAATGCCACGTCATTTTTCAAAATCACTAGGGAAGTGATTTTGACTATTTTTGTGATATGGCGTATGTTTGTAGACTATTTTTATAGCTATGGTGGTAACCAAATGCGATACGTAGCTTATTAGCTTATGGTTAATCTTAATATATGTATTGTGGAGCTTATGGACTCACGACCCAATAAGCCTATTTAAGCCGTGGCTTAATGGGAGGGCTTATTGTGGTCCGGATTATTTTTTACTTATTAGTATAAGCTTATGTATATAAATGGACCTTGATTTTTGGACTTGGATCATATTTTGGACTTATAAATATCTTAATGGATCATTATTAGGCCTTAAAGCCCAATAAGCGATATTTAGTCGTTGTAAGAGTTTTGACGGACTTTTTGAAAGTGAAATGTAGTTATGACGTGGTATTAAACGATATTTTGGGAAAAACGTTTTAGTAAACGTTAAAGATCAAGATTTTAGAATTTTTTCGGAAAAGTGTCAAAAGTTTGAAAAGTGTTTGGAATAGAGGTTAAAAACCTTGGAAAACGTTGTATGAGCGTACGGGCCATGTCGAAATTTCATAAAAAGTTTATACTTATAAATTTTACCTAAAACATGATTTTTGATTTTAAATAATAAAATATTATTTAATTATTTTATTTATTTAATAAATTCACTAAAAGGCGAAAAATATAATTCTTTTCGAAACTTCACAAATATGTTTATTATGAGTAAACGTTCCATTTTCAACCCTATTATGATTATTTTCACGATGACTGAGGTCACCGAATGGACTTATCGAGCTATGTTTATAATTATTAATTATAAATATTTAATTATATTACTTATCTATTTTCGTTAATGGTATAAGTAAGTATTATTGAGTAAGGGGATTGATATGATTGTTGGGATATGTCGTCAACCATCACACCACTAAATTGTTACGGGTAATTGTACAACGCGTCTAGACTCTATGCATCAAACGTAAAGATTGTTTTGGAAATGAGTGATTAAAATGGGACATTAACTGGACTAGGTCGTGTGCGGACGTCGTTGCATTTGCTTGTGTGATTGAGATTTGGTTGCTAAAGACTTGCTTGAGGTGAGTTCTCGTAGCCCCATTTTTACTGTTTTTCCGTTGGGGGAAAATGATACTCAAATGTGTTTTGAACTGTTTTGAATTGAACTGTGTGAAATGTGGTTTTGTTTTTGGGACAAGATATGTGCTTATGACTGCTATGTGAATATTATGTGTTGCATGATTGTTTGGATCGGATGGGTACGCCTACCCAGTATTTGTGTGATTATTGGAGCGGATGGGTACGCCTACCCTAGTTTGTGTGTGGTCCTGCCCTAATTTAGTGCTCTAGCTGGTAGGCCCTTTAGGTGCGTAAGTGACATATGGTGATTGACTAGCGGGAATGCTATGTCAGGGATTGTTTACATATATATTCACTGTCATATTGCACTATTGTCCACTGTTTGAAATATTGGTACAGCTTTTGGGTTTAAGGTCAAACCTACGAGCTCACCAACATTATTGTTGACGTTTTCGATTATCATTTTCAGGTGAAGTGAAAGAGAAATAAAATGTTGATTTATGATAGCACACTTAGAAGTATCCCGAGTGGATTTTCATGTGAAGTTTTGCTTGTTTATTTTATTTAGTTTTAGTATTTGGAAGATTTTAGTTTAAGTTTGGATTTGGACCCCTGTGAGGGCTTTTGGATATTGTAAGAGTTTATGGATTTGATTGTGATTCGGGACATCACTCGAGGTTGTTCGAGGTTGATGGTCTTCGTAACACTTGAAGTTTATGCATTGTAGTTTTCTTTATATTGTATCTTGTGTTATGACTGATCATTATGTTGTATTCCCGAGTTTCTGCCATTGTCGGGGTGTGACAGATTTCATTATCCCCAAAAGAAAAAAAAAGCCCAAGGTTATAGAGAAACTAGGAGTTTTTTGACCTTAGACTATATAACCATAAGATTCGTCATTTAGTTGCGTATATGATCTATGTGCGCGGTGTTCCGCTTTTGCTTGCTTACGCGTGTTCGCTGTTTGGTGCTTTAGTTATGTCAGTCATTGAACGGTGTGAGCTCAATATTGAGTATGACTGGGAAAGGATGCAAATATAAGTACGGTGGCCAACGTAGTTATAAGCGTATCACAACTCCTCGTACATAGTAATGTTGTTCACTACAAATCAATGTTGACACCATTAAAGTGGTATTAATGTGATAGTTATATATATATTATACATATACATATATATATATATAATATTATATATATATATATATATATATATATATATACTAGTCTTCCCACTTACCTAACGTTGCCCATATTCTCCCTCGTGTAGATAATGTCGCCAAGGACGAGGACCCGAAGTGTTAGCTGGCCTGTTGCCGAATCACGAGGAGGGAGAACGGGTGAACGGGTTGGTAGAGGTGGTGGAAAGGGTAGAGGATCTAGGGAAGGTAATGATAAGTGTGTTGACGAATTAAATGGTCAAAGAAATAACCAGGGTTTGGGAGCTAATGGGGGCGTAGAGGGAGTCAATAGGAAAGTAGAGGGAGTCAATGGGGGTGTAGGAGGAGCACCTGACTTCTTGATGATCATTGCCTAACATTTGCATAACCATCTACCCGCCATGCTAGCTCAGATTGGTAACCAAGGAAATGTTGGAAATCAAAATAGTAATGTGGTTAATGAGAAACTGTTCAGGAGACATTATAAATGTGATAGTAAATGGCAACTCGGGAAGAGTTTTCATATAAGGAGTTTCTTAGCTTGTAACCTTAAGTAATAGATGGTATAGGGAGGTGTTTAGTCTTAACTCGATGGATTGAGAAAATGGAGTTTGTGCAAGATATGAGTAGTTGTAGTATTGACCAAAAAGTAACATACGCTGCTGGTTCATTTGTGGATAAGGCTTTAACGTGGTGGAACTCTCAGATCCGCACGCTAAGCCAGGAAGTTGCTGTTAGTATGTCATGGAATGACTTTAAGTTTATTGGTAGGAGGAGACGGAAAGAGTAGTTTTTTTGGTCCTGAGTCAGGAAAGCAAAAGTTGGAAACTGAGTTGTGGAATGGAATCACCCCGATGTGTCGGGACGTGGGGCCAAGCTGCGTTATACTGATAGGTATTATGATTGCTAGGTTTAGTTTCATCATTGTTGGTGGACTCTAGAGAGTAGGATTAATTGATATGGGTATGTCTATAAGCCATGCTCCAACAGATCCGAAAGAGTAGCAGTAACAAAGCCAAATACTATACAAAAGGCTGTGCAGATTTCTAGTACACTGACCGATAAGGCTGTTAGAAATGGATCAATTAAAAAGGTTGAGAAAAGAGGAAGTGTTGGGGAACCTAGCAAGGATAAGAATGGCAGGGAAGATAATAAGAGGACTAGACTGGAAAATGCTTTTGCTACTAAACCGCCAATAGCAAACTCCTATAAGAAGGGAGGATAAACGGTACTTGGCCCAAGTGTACCACCTACAACTCCTACCCTAGAGTAGTTTGGAAGTGAAAATTTCTTCGTAGGGTTAATTTTAAAGATTTTTAGGTTTTTCCCCCTTTGTATGGGATTCGTGCTCCCGTTTTTCAGCTTAATTTCGTAATTTTTAGGATTTTCTTAAACGTTTTTGTTTGTTATTGATTAATTTAACTTTTCCACACTCTCAAATCAATTCTCTCCTTCAAACTCAAATCTTCCGACTGTATCGATTTTCCAGCACAGCCTCATTGGGGAATTAACGACCCGGGAATAGTCTATACTGCTCCTGGCATCATTGATTTGTAGTTTTTTTTCTTAGATTACTTATATATATTTTGTAATTTATTATATTATATATATAGCTAAGAAAATTATCAATCAGGTGTCGACTATAGTTTTGTTTCTACTACCTTTATATCTTTGTTAGGCTTAGAGCCCAGCGACTTAGGTTTCAGATATGAGATTGAGATAGCTAGCGAGCAGCTAGTAGAGATTGATAAGGTTATTAAGGGTTGTAAACTAGAAATCGAGGGTTATGTCTTTGACATCTATTTGATACCTTTTGGGCATGGAAGTTTTGATATGATTATAGGTATGGACTGGTTGTCTAATTATAAGGCTGAAATAATTTGCCATGAGAAGGTAGTGAGGATACCACTACCGAATGGCAAGGTGCTTAGAGTAGTAGGAGAGAGACCTAAAGAGAAAGCAAGATTGTTGATGAGTGGTAAGGCTAGTGATAAGAAACAAGAAGAGATTGTTGTGGTTAGAGAATTTCCTGAGGTATTCTCGGATAATCTATCTGGATTACCGCCTATTCGAGAAATTGAGTTTCAGATTGAGTTAATCCTTGGAGCAACGCCGGTAGCAAAGTCTCCCTATCATTTGGCACCTTCTGAAATGGAGGAGTTGTCTGGACAACTCAAGGAATTCCAAGACAAAGGTTTCATTTGACCAAGTTTGTCGCCTTGGGGAGCGCCGATATTGTTTGTTAAGAAAAAGGTAAAAGGATGGTTCTTTTAGGATGTGCATTGATTATAGAGAATTGAACAGGTTACCTGTTATGAATCGTTATCCACTTCCTAGAATTGATGATCTATTTGATCAACTGCAAGGGTCGCAGTTTTTCTCAAAGATAGATCTTAGGTCTGGATACCATCAGCTGAGAGTGCATGAGGATGACATACCAAAGACTGCGTTTAGAACTCGTTATGGACATTTCGAGTTCACTGTAATGCCCTTTGGTCTGACTAATGCACCAGCAATATTTATGGATTTGATGAATAGAGTTTGTAGGTCGTATCTTGATAAGTTTGTGATAGTGTTTATAGACGATATCTTAATCTACTCTAAGACTCAAGAGGAGCATGTAGAACATTTAAGGTTAGTCTTGGAACTGCTCAAAAAGGAGAAACTGTATGCTAAGTTTTCTAAGTGTGAATTCTGGCTAAGAGAAGTGCAGTTTCTTAGGCATGTGATAAATGGTAATGGAATTCATGTGGACCCTAGTAAGATTGAAGCTGTTAAGAATTGGAAAGCCCCTAGAACTCCGACTGAGGTTTGTTCGTTCTTAGGATTGGCTGGGTATTACCGTAGGTTCATTGAGAACTTCTCTAAGATAGCTAAGTCTCTTACTATCTTGACTCAGAAGAGTAAGACTTTCGATTGGGGTGAGGAACATGAATTGGCATTTCAAACCTTGAAGGATAAGTTGTGTAATGCGACTGTTCTAGCTCTCCCCGATGGATCAGAAGACTTTGTGGTATATTGTGATGCGTCCGGGATAGGACTAGGCTGTGTGTTAATGCAAAGAGGTAAAGTGATAGCGTATGCGTCTAGGCAGTTGAAAATTCATGAGGAGAATTATACTACCCATGATTTAGAGTTGGGTGCGGTTGTGTTTGCACTTAAGATCTGAAGACATTATCTGTATGAGACAAAGAGTGTCATCTATACAGATCATAAGAGTCTTCAGCATATATTTAGTCAGAAAGAGTTGAATATGTGACATCATCGCTGGATAGAATTGTTTAGTGATTATGACTATGAAATTCGCTACCATCCTGGTAAGGCGAATGTGGTGGCTGATGCCCTAAGTAGGAAGGAAAGAGTAAAGCCTAAGAGAGTTAGAGCTATGAATATGACCCTTCAGTCGAGTATCAAGGATAGGATACTGGCGACTCAGAAAGAGGCTGTGGATGAGTCTTCATGATTGTAGAAAGGTTTGGAGGAGATGATAGAACAGAGAAGTGATGGAACCTTGTACTACCTGGATCAAATATAGGTATCATTGAAGGGTGATGTAAGAACCCTGATAATGGATGAAGCCTATAAGTCAAAGTACTCTGTACACATAAGAGTTGATAAGATGTATTATGATTTGAAAGATAGGTATTGGTGGCCTAGAATGAAAAAGGATATAGCTGAGTATGTTAGTAAGTGTTTGACTTGTCTGAAGGTTAAGGCTGAGCATCAAAGGCCATCTGGCTTGCTCCAACAACCTGAGATTCCTATATGGAAATAGGAAGGGATAGCTATGGATTTTGTGACTAAGTTGCCTAGGACTGGTAGTGGACATGACACAATCTGGGTCATTGTGGACCGATTGACCAAGTCTGCTTATTTTCTACCTATGCATGAGGATTATAAGATGGAAAGGTTGGCTAGATTGTATTTGAATGAGATATTTGCTAGACATGGTGTGCCGATATCGATTATATCAGATCGTGATAGTCGTTTTACATCAAGGTTTTGGCAGTCAATGCAAGAGGCATTAGGAACTCGTTTAGACATGAGTACGGCTTATCAACCTTAGACCGATGGTCAGAGTGAGCATACTATTCAGACTTTGGAAGACATGCTTAGAGCGTGCGTCCTAGACTTCAGAGGAAGTTGGAATGTTCATCTTTCGTTGGTTGAGTTTTCATATAACAATAGTTATCATTCTAGTGTGAGATGTGCTCCGTTTGAGGCATTGTATGGTAGTGGTAGAAAGTTGTCGATCGCCAATTATTAGGACTGAGGTCTGGAGAAGGTCATTGAGAAACCTGAGTTGTGCAAGGAGACTACTGAGAAGATCACACAGATTAAGGAAAGACTTAAGGCTACACGTATCGCAAGAAAAGTTAATGCTATATGAGGTAGGAAGCCTCTAGAGATTTTAGTGAAGGATGACAATGTCTTGCTTCACAGTGTCCACATTAGAAAGGTGTAGTATGCTTTGGGAAGAAAGGGAAATTAGCACCTAGATTTGTTCAACCGTTTAAGATTATTGAGAAAGTAGGCCCCATGGCCTATCGATTAGATTTGCCTAAGGAGTTGAATGGTATTCATGACACGTTCCACGTGTCAAACCTTAAGAAGTGTTTGGCTAATCCAACACTACAAGTGCCTTTGGATGAGATTCGAGTTGACAAATTGACTTTTATGGAAGATCCCTGTGAAATTTTAGAAAGAGAGTTTAAGAGCTTAAGCGTATTAGGATTGGCCAACGCAAGGTCGGTCGAATTTGAAACGTGGCCCTGAATTCACGTGGGAACATGAAGATCTGATGAAATTGAGGTACCCGCATTTGTTTAGTGATGTTAGTAGTTGAATTTCGGGGACAAAATTCTTTTAAAGGGGGTAGAATGTAACCTTTTCTCTTTGTGTGTTCTGAATATTTCATTTATAGTCCTTTGACTATTTTACTTTTGTCAATTTATTCAGATTTTGTACCGTGTTGATGGTGGTGATTTTGTTGAGAATTATGGTGATTTATGGTTTATTGTGATTAATAATCCCTTTTGGAAGGTAAAATGTGTTATTTGTATTCCGGGTGGTTTACCCGGATGAAATTTTGAAAATGCTGAAAAACCGAGTCTGACTACTTTTCGTTTAGTCCAAATAAGCTTTATGAAGGTTTAAAATTGAAATATGTCGTATAAATACTTAGGTTAATAGAAAAGTATTTTTAAGGTGAGTAAAAATTCTAATTAACTTTGGGGTAAATTTTACGGTTGAGTTTTACGAGCATTTAAGTGATTCCGACACGAAAAGAAAGACCTAAGACCCCTTGGATCCCATGGCCAGTCAATGAAGTCAATGGGAGACAACATGGCTTAATTCTAGCTAACATGTCAAAGAATTATACATAAGATTCTTTCCACTAGAAACATTTCGTTCATTATTCATTTCATTTTCAAAAAAAACACACATAAGTGTGTGTGTGTGTGTGTGTGTTCGTCCGCCACCTACACCACCACAACCACCATATATTTTCCAACTTTGATCGAGAACGTGATATTTTAGGTTGATACGAGTATTTGGGTATTCATTTAAACAATGTTTGGGTTGTCCGATTCGTGTCGAAATCTACATTTTTGAAGATTTTCTTGTAAGTTTTCAAATTTAAATTTCATTTTTCCTTTCGGGTTTATCTTGATGCATATATGTTAGTTGTACAAGTTGATCGTCGTGAAAATCGATTTTTGGAAACGAAAGGAATAAAAGAGGTGTGTTTGGTTCGTCGGATAAAAAAAAGAATAGGGTTTTTGTAGTTTTGATGTTGTGGTTGATGGTTGAATAACATATGTTGCTAGCTTATTTTTGATAGTAGCTTGTATAGCTTATTCGGGCTTATTTTTAAGCTATTTCTTGGCTTATTTTGGGCTTAAATGCCACGTCACCTTTCCAAAATCACTAGGAAAGTGATTTTGACTATTTTTGTGTTATGACGTATGTTGTGGACTATTTTTGAGGCTTATGGTAGTAACCAAATGCGATACGTAGCTTATTAGCTTATTTTCAAGCTTAATATACGTATTTTGGAGCTTATGGACTTACGACCCAATAAGTCTATTTAAGTCGTGGCTTAATGGGAGGGCTTATTGTGGTCCGGATTATTTTCTACTTATTAGTATAAGCTTATGTATGTAAATGGACCTTGGTTTTGGACTTGGATCGTATTTTAGACTTATAAATATCTTAATGGACCCTTATTGGGCCTTAAAGCCCAATAAGCGATATTTAGTCGTTATAAGAGTTTTGACGGACTTTTGAAAGTGAAAATGTATTTACGAAGTGATATTGAACGATATTTTGGGAAAAACGTTTTAGTAAACGTTAAAGATTGAGATTTTGGAATTTTGTCGAAAAGTGTCGAATTTATGAAAAGTGTTGAAAATAAGGTTTGAAACCTTGGAAAACGTTGTATGAGCGTACGGGTCATGTTAAAATTTCGTAAAAAGTTTATACTTAGAAATTTTACCTAAAACATGATTTTTGAATTTTAAATAATAAAATATTATTTAATTATTTTAATAAATTCACTAAAAGATGATAAATATAATTTTTCTCGAAACTTCTCGAATATATTTACTATGAGTAAACGTTTCGGTTTGAAATCTAATATGATTATTTTCACGGTGACTAAGTTTACCGAATGGACATACTAGAATATATTTTATAAATTATTATTATAAATATGTACGTATATTACTTATCTATTTATCTAAAATAGTATAAGTATGTATTATTGAGTAATAAGATTGATATGATTGTTGGGATGTGTCGTCAACCCTCATACCAGTAAATTATTATGCCTTAATTATTACCTTGATGGGTGATTAACAAAGTTTTCCAAATTTCTTTTGCCATGTTACACATAAAAATTCTTTCATACTCTTTTCTAGGTAAAACATTATAAATAACTATTTTAGCTTCATTATTTTTCGCAAGTCTCTTTTTGAGATCATCGGTTTTTTTTCGAAAATTGATAAACTCACTAATATGGTTTATGGATTTTGTTAACAATAGGTTGAAAATCACCATTGTAATAACATGTCAAAGATCTAAATCTTTTGATCTTAACATATGTCTCAATTTATTTTTTCATAAAATAAAACTATCACTTTCAAAAAGTGGTGGTCTTTGCATGGATTGCCCCTCTAGATATTTGTCGAAATCCATAGAAGTCGATCCAACTTCAAAATCAATATATTTTAAAAATCTTGAGTGACCTTGGCTTCCTGATAGCAATTGTTGAAACTAGAATAGGGGGGGTGGGGGTTGAATAAGATTACAAGTTGTTTACGAGTTTAAAATTTTTAGTTATTTCAAAAAATAATTTAGATTTGGAGTTGTATGTTTAACCAATTCACAGAATGAACAAACAATATAACAATCTAAACTAAAGCTAAATAAACATGGTAATAATATGAAGTGATAAGGAAATAGAACAATCGGATGGTAGAGGATGATTTAGAATATGAACAAACAATATAAACAATCTAAACTAAAGCTAAATAACAATGGTAATAATAAGAAGAATTATAAAGGAAAGAAACAATCAACCCAAAGACGCCAAGAATTTATAGTGGTTCGGAGTTGTTCGGAGGCGAAACGAAGCAGCGCTCTTCAACACCGCGGGAGTAGGGGGGGGGTGGGGGTACAGAGGGGGGGTGACAGGGGGGGGGGGGGGGGGTGGTGGGGGGGTGAGGGGTGAGACTAGGGTGCGGTTGGTGACGGAGTCCTATTACCTTCTTTATGGCATTCATCAAAAAGGGATCACAAGACCGGTTTAGGGTGTCACACAAGTAATACAAGCCTGTGGCTTAGACACAGGTAAAATAGAGAATCTCACGTGTAGAGGACTCTACTCGGCACTGGGCCGGTTGTATGGCCTACGGGCGAGGTCTATGTACACGATGTGGTCAAGTAAGAGGTGCTACCGCGTAGATCAGGGAGCGGATTAGTAGAAGCGCGCGTTTACTAGACGCGCGGATGCCGGCGTGTTTTCGCGGACACTAGAGTGTGGGCTGTAAGAGTGTGTGGCGATACGCTTCGATGCCTGATCTACGTCTGGACCATTATCAGATTATCGGATCCATTTACTATGAAGAGATCCTTGTGCGAGGGGGGTTTCTATGCGCCGTATGATTCTCCGTGCGCGCGTAGAAATCTTACGTGAGTACTTTGACAGCCTCAATCGCGATGATCACACAATTACCACAAGATAATTACAATAGAGATTTGATACTTAGAAGAAGAGAGAAGAGATCACTAAATAACAATTCGTTTCTTGGTGAATACGAATGTTCTTCTCTTGCACTTGAATAGGAAAGAAAAGATGAGAAGAAGAGATTAGATCACTTGAAATAAGATCTAAGAATGTTACTGATCAAGAGATTTAGATAGAGAAAAAAGATTTTGGAGATAGAAAGTTATCTGAAAACTTTGTGCTAAGAGGTGTGTTTTTCTGCAAGGAACAGAGAAATATTTATAGGAAGGAAAACCCAACGGTCAACTAAGGGTGGATCCGGCGGTCCCAAATTATATCTGGAGGCCGCCAGGCCTATAAGGCCACCCAGTAGACTACACTCCTTTTTTGTCATTTGTAGAAGGTTTTTCTGTATGGAACCCATTTTGTGTGAAAATTTGAATTCAAATTTTCAGTTTTTTAATAAAACTTTTCTTTTAATTAGAAAATATTTTGTATAATTATTTTTATGAAATTCTTTTGTAAAAATGTGATGGAAAAAAAATGTTTTCTTTGATCACTAATCTTGCTTAATGAATTTGTTTGTTCAATTAGTGATTATATCTAGAAATGGCCTTACGATTAATAATTTGTAACCGTTTAATTTATGTAAACGTTTTTACAATTTTGTTATTATCAAAATGTTGAGAGGTCAAAAAATATAAATAACGGTTTTAGACATTATTTGTATTAACAATCTCCCCCTTTTTGATGATGACAAAATATAAACTCATTTTGTATAAAATTAAAAGTTACAAATTATTAATGAGTTTTGTTCCATTTCTCCCCCTTTTTTGTCGAATTCAAAAAGGATGATCGTCGAGTAGTTATAGAAAAAAAGAAGTCGACGATATCAAGACTCCCCCTTGATGTATGCCCTCCCTCGTTCGGGGCACCAAGGGATCGATATTACGAAAATTGTTTGCTACAAAACAAAGTTAGAGGTACAAGTGCAAGACAAATATCATTTAAACATAACAATGAATTTAAGTCACCCAAAGGAGAGTTTTATTCAACAATCAAGAAACCCATACAATAGCAAATGCAAGTAACACATTCATACGACATAAAATAAAACTAGAGCTAATACGAGATAAGACAAATGCATACTATATTTATATGAATCATTACAAGATAAAGTAGATAATCATAAAACAAAGATATAATAAGGCATAGATCTACTCTAGTGGATTCTTAAAATGTAGAAGATGCCATAATCAAAAGATGGATGGTTGATTATTTAGGTAGATTAATCATATAAGAATGATTAATTAAAGAGGGAAAAGGAGGAGGTTGGTGACACATGGTTTGGAGGGGTACGAGTTTGAGGTATGAGATGGGTGAGAAGAAAGTGAATGAAGTTGATTTTATTTCTCAAGGAGTAGAATTGGTGTCTAGAAAACTTGCAACAATGACAAAAGCTTGAGTGAAATTCAACTTAAGCATGAGAAGAAGGATGAATTGGTTGTGGTAGTGGTGAAGGTGGTGCATGAATGTAGGCATTGGATGGGTTAGTGTGTGAATCAAGGATGGTGGAAATGTTGGTGAATTATGGATCAATTTGATCCTCTTAGTGGCTTGTATGATGGTGGTGAAGAGATTGAAAATATACTCTTAAGGAAGTAAGGTGAGTCTTTTAGGAGAGGTGATAATTTGAGAGGGATCGTCTTCGTTTCTATACATGTCTAACCGACATTCTTGGTTTTCTAGAGAAGTTGAAATGTTGGTTTGAGCAAGACATTTATGACGAAGGAGAAGAGGATTAAGAAGATGGAGGTGGTGATGAAGTATGAGAATTGGGTGATTTAAATAATGAGAAAGATGTGATAGAATGGCAAAGCATGGTTTGGATAGAAGAAGATGCAAAAGGTGGTTTAGCTAAACAGGGAAGTGCCAGCTTGAGGCTGTAGGTAGGAGGGTCAAAGATACAGAAAAAGAGGCAGACTTAAAAATTTCGTTCCCCCTGACGGCGGTCCCATATCATCAGGCGGTCCTAAATATATTGGGGGCCACTGGGTATTTATGGGGGCCGTTTTCTAGAAAAATGAAAATTTTCTAGTTTTTCTCTTTCTTAAGTCTAGTGATTTCAGCATCTACTAAATTCAAGAATCAACTAATTCAAGCAATAATATGTGGTCCTAAACTAGCATACAAATCATTTAGCAAATAGTGGCATTGTACGCATGTCACATTCATAAAATTTGCTAACATAAAGCGTTGATAGGATGATAAAATGGAGAGAATCATCCAAGTCAAATGTAATTGTCATTTGCCATTTCTAGTCCTAATAATATATTAAAAACACAATAAAAATAATAATAATAGTCTCTAATAGTTATGCCAACTTATTCACTTCTGTTTCCCACCCATCATGTTCTTGAGAGCATGTCCAATTGACCTTAACCCTTCCCGGTAAACATCTCGTTGTTGAATTTGAAGATTTATAGTTTCAGAGAGATAGGTGTTCAAGTTATGACTTTTTTAAGGAGGGTTTTGACGGACTCTAGGGACAACATTGGATGAGGAAGAGACGTTTTAAGACGAAGAGGAGGAGTTGGAATGAAATGATTCATCATCATTTTCATCAATGGTATCATCCAACGGACGAGATAAGGATGGATGATTTAAAGTGGTGGAGGTGGAGCTAGCATTTGATTCATGAGGTCTTTTCTTGCCATGATCCGATCGCGTCTTTCGCTTATAATGAGGAGCGAGGGGATGCATGACTCGATCATGTTAGATGTAGTGATCAATTGCTAACTCAGGAAAGACGGACACAACATGTTTGAACAATCTAGTCAAAAGCATTCCATAAGGTAAGAGTTCCTTAGGTTTGTTTCGAGTCTTTTCCATTCTTTTGAGAATGAAAAATGCTAGATTGTATCGAGTGGAGGTCTCAATGCAATAAAGCATATGAAAAAGACATGTGGAGACATGATCCTTAAGACCTCCTAGACAAATGGTGTTTTCACGAATGATATCAACCCATGGTTTCATATGAGGTTGAATTTCGTGAGTTAGGATTTCATTTTTATCAACGACAATAGTTTTCTTGTTTTTAGTATGAGTGGCTTGACCTTGTCGAGGAATTTGAATAAAAGACTTGACGATATTTGGAGAAGGAGGAGTCATTTTATAACGACCTTTACTCGGAACACTTATTGACAAGTAGTCGAGTGACCACATATCGGTGTGTGACACTTGACCTTTGAACGGTATTTTTAAGATTTGACCAAATTCCTTGAGAGTTAGAGAGAATGACTTACTTAGTATAACAAAGTTGACCATAAAATGACCCGTGGAGTTATAATCAAAAGTTAGTTGACTGTAGAACTCGAGGACAAAACGAGGTACAATTTATTCGTTTATGTTCAACAAGCAATCAAAACTAATTAATCCAAACTTGGCATGGATATGACTCATGTTTTCTAAGTTTAGACTCACAACCCTACCCTCATGAAAGTACCATTTTTAAGGCTTGCAATGGTGTTTCTTAATGGTTGATTGAATTCATTTGATATGAGTGGGATGTAGTTACGGGTATTTTGGTGATCTAATCCGGGGATTCGAGGCATTGTCACCTAAAATGAAAAAAATGGTTACGTTTTATAGTCTTTTACTTGTAACATTCTATTCTCAATGTTTATAGTGTGTGCCTAAATGTAACAAATGTGAAGTGACGATTAACTCGACCTAAAAATAAAATCCCAAGAGTTAACCCCAACGCTCTTTAATTTGATTTTGCTCATCCAAACATGTCAAAAAATACATATTAATTATGTATCTCTATTTTTTGTTCATGAGATCATTATGCATGTGTTTGAAAACGTTTTTAAGTTGTATTAACAATGCATAACAACAATTTTATTTTGTTTCTAACGTGAGTGATTTGAAAATAAAATTGGGATTTTGGTTCGAAATCAATTTTTCGAGTAACTCACTAGTGTATGTAAATCCTATGTCTAAGGGAAGCATATAAGTTATACATTATATCCTAGTAGTACTAATTGTACAAAATTAAAAGAAAAATAGAAAATCCCCAATTTCAATTTTTATGTTTATCATGAACCCTAGACTCAAATTAAAAGAAAATAGATGAAATAACTTACAATTGATGATCTTTGTTATGTTAGGAATGATTATTAGTGATGATTTGATCTTCAATTAGTGTTTTGATGGTTGATTTTGAGTTTTGGGTTGTTTTGGTTTGATTTCATCGCACCAGCAGAAAAGAAGGATGTTTGGTTGTGAGTTTTGGAAATTTTTAATAAAGTGAAATATTTGGTTTCTGTTGGTGGCGGTCCCATATCGATCAGGGGGCCGCCTGAAAAAGGTTAGGGGCCGCCTGAGATATGGGGGCCGCCCGTATTATAAAAAATTTAGACTTTTAAATTTTAACATGAATTTACTAGGAAGAGTGACTAATTAATTTGCATTTCACAAATTAAAAATATCTAACTAGCTTCGGATGAAGTAGTTAAATTGTCACGACGCGGAATGGAACGCAAACTAGAATCGAGACAGAAGAAAGAGAAGCGGACTAACATTATTTATGGAATGTGTTCCATTATTCCTAAACCAAGACGTGGATAGTTAAAAGATTCACGTTTAAGGGGTTTCGTAAGAATGTCGGCGATGTTGTCGACGGACGGCACTTTTTCGATTGAGATATGTCCTTTCTGGACATTATCACGAAGAAAGTGGTAACGTATTTCGATGTGTTTAGTAGGAGAGTGTTGCACCGGGTTTTTGATAAGATCAAGCGCGCCTTTATTGTCGCACATGATCTGGACGTCGTCGAGTCGAACGTCGTAGTCGATAAGAGCTTGTTGCATCCATAGTGCTTGTTGACATGCCTTTCTGGCGCTTACGTATTCGGCTTCGGTAGTGGATATAGCAAGAGTGGTTTATTTCTTTGAGAACCAAGATGTCAAACAACATCCCACGAACATACAAATACCGCTATTGCTCTTTCGGTCTACATAAGTCGGCATATACTACTGTTTCTATGCCGGTCCCCTTAGGATACCATAATCCTAAGTGCGTAGTACCTTTAATGTATCGGAAGATACGTTTAACCGCTTCAAGGTGAGAGGTTTTGGGAGCCTCTTGGAAGCGGGCACAAAGGCAGACACTAAACATGATATCGGGCCTACTTGTCATTAGGTAGAGTAAACTACCTATCATGCCTCGATACTTGGTACTATCTACCGATTCACACTCTTCGTCTTTCGTGAGTTTAGTATCTGAGGACATGGGGGTTTTCATTGGTTTAGAATCTTCTAAGCTAAATTTCTTAAGCATTT
>BQNB010127666.1:8465-19405 GCA_026074375.1 Tanacetum coccineum
TTTTTAACTGCTTTTTATAACTGTCAAAAACTGACAGCGGGTATGATTACCCATTGGGTTGGGTTTTGACCCGTTTGACTTCTATTGGGTTTTCCAGCGGGTTTGGGATTAATTCGGTTGATTGGGTTTTGGCCCAACATGCCTGTGTTTCCTATTCTTCCATCAAAAGGCCAGCCATGAACGATGTAGTGATGGAGCTCAAGAACTGTTTGCAAGCTGAGCAGACTCATTGTTGCATACCAGAAAATGAAAGTCTACCCTTGAACTTAGAAAGTATGAATAATCCAATGCCAAGATAGTGAAGTCTTGAAACTGTCAAGTGTCAAGTGTCAAATGTCGTGGTACTTCTGTATTGTACTATTGTATTGTAATATATTCGTGCTTGTAAGCAATCCAAGCATAAGTCAATCCAAATTTACTAAATCTCATACATAACACCGATTTCGTAATATATAGTGATTCAGACACTTTAGACACCAACATATGTATTTCTTCCTACTTCTAGCCTTTTGAGCTTACTATATAAGTAACATCTTATAGATAAAATGCCCATGCTTCTATGTCGTGTTGTCTTCAAAAACTAATGTTTCGAAAGCCATCTACTTTGAGAATGAGAGACATAAGCTTCCTCTTAAGTCAAGAGGGTCATCTTGGCTTTTGATTTCACTTCTAAGTTCATAAGTTTAGTTAACATAAAGGTTGTGTTCATAAGCAACTGTACCCAAATTCCATTCTATAAGTTATCTTTGAGTTGAATTAATAGATCCATCATACTCTCTAGGATCTCATTTTCAGTGTGAAATCTATCATTCCTACCTACTAAGTTCAATTACAATTCATCCATCTATGATTTCACAAGGCATGCCACCCTAGATAGCCTAAGAATATGTGAATTTTTCCTTCAAAACCCTTTAAAATATAGTATCATTCTTCATTTCTCTTTCTACTTCTTTCCGATTCACCAAAGCCACTTTTTCACATTCTAAAATACCTTTTTAAAGATAATTACTTAATTGGTGTGACCACCGAACTTTAAGAGTTGGTAAAATCCATTAATGCTTAATTGTACTATCAAAAATATAACTCATTGTCTACAAACTGTACTTTTATTTTTTAATTGTCATTTTTGGTTACCCAACATTAGTTTTTATTATTCATTACACGTACACTTGTATTTATTTTTGGGCCATTTTAAAATCTTATTTGGGATTTTTTTTATTTTTTTATTTTGGTATTTTGTGACGTGGTTATTTGTATAATTGTGATCCGGTATGATTAACCCGTTACACCAAATCCGTTTCCTTTAAAACATAAACCCAAAAAAATTCATACGGGTAATATTTCGTTCTTCCACAACTACGACAATCAAAAGAACCCTAATTACATACCTAATACCTAATCCGATTCCTTAATAAAACAATCAATTATCCAACTTGTTCAATTACCCTCACAAATGTCCTACATTCCCCTCCGCTACAAGTTTGCCAGCACATGGTGATTCCAACTCAATGTCCAGTGTAACAATGCCTTTGTTATACGTGAGCTAGGACTGATACTATCCATGGTCGAAGATTCCTGTAAACTGTTGAGTTTTCCAAACGTAAATGTTATTTACCACTCCAATAGTAATTTTTTCCGCATATTTGTAAAATTTGTAAAATTAGGGTTCTTTAAATTAGTTTTTACTTTTCACTACTCATTGCAATTCCTTTTACTCGATTGATCCAGAGTTGACTAAATCCATGAAAACAAGAAACTCAAAATGTTTCAGAACTATCTTAACTCGTGAATCTTGAGGAAAGACATATATACCTAATCTAAATCATTGCTCAATAATCAACCTATTAGAAATATTGCAAAATGAGTTTTGAATTTTATTTTACACGATATGCAAGATGCAGATTGAAACATTGAAGTTGGAAGTAACAAAAAGCAAAAAAAAAAAAGCTTAGCTTTTTTATCAATGGTGCTGGTTTTTGGCTTTGTGTTGTATGTGTTTCTTGACATGCAATTAGACTTTGGGAAGTTAGACTATTAAGTTTGTATGGATCTATTATTGTACGGTGTGTTTGTAATGAATATGATGTAGGATCTTTTGGTGGTAGGATCTTTTGGTTGTTTGTAATTAAGGATCTTTTGTTGTGTCTGTAATGAAGGATCTTTTGGTGTAGACTGTTGGTGCACTGAATTTAAACCCCTTGTCAGTAATGAATTTGCAATGTGGTGACCACTTACATACAAAACAAACAAAAGCCGAAAAAAGAAATGCACAAAAAGAAGTTGGCCACAATTGTGGTTCCTCTCCACTTTTAGTAAAGAAAGGCACAAAACACAAAACACGGCTCATAAAGTAAGCCAATAACGAAGCCTACACAAGATGTAGGTCTCAACAACTTAAAAAAAGAAATGCAATAATGTATTGGACACTACAAAACAAATCACATAAAGTTATGATTCTGCATTTCCCATTCATAAAGTTCAACTTTCTACATAGTCAAGACACAAAATACAAGTTTGAAATGGTACATAGTTCACAGCAGAATCAAATTGTTCTAAATCTAAAAAAGCACTAGTCAACAGAGAATGCTTTGGTCTGGTTTAGAAAAACCAGGCCAATACTTGCAAACTTAAATGGCTTGTTCTGGTTTGCAATTCTCTCAGATCTACCTTTATTCTTGTAAATAAAATCTTCCCAAAATGAATGTTCTGTTGGTAGATTTTTTATGCTGCCTCTTGTTTTCCCTTTCCTTTGCATCAGCTGTTTGTTGAAGCCGCTCTACATAAGCATGTTCTTTTTAACCTTTTGCTTTTCTTTGCAGTCAACTTTGTTGGAAGGCCTCTACAACAACCAAAGGTTTTTTCCTTTGCTTTTCTTTTCATTGCAAATCAGCTATTGTTGAAGGCTTTAAAAGAAAAGGTTCGGGATTTGTAGCTTTTCTTTGCTACTGCCCCTCTTTTTTTCTTTGCATCAACTGGTGTTGAAGGCTGCACATCACGTTCTTTACCTTTAATTTTATTTGCAGCAGCTGTTGTTGAAGCCTCTACATTAGCTGGTGTGAAATGTTTCATTAACCTTTGGCTATTTAAAACTTGGCTGTGATGAGGTTGTATAGGCGCAGGTACTAGAGAAAACTTTCAGCTGTAAGAGCGAATACCATCTGTTCTTCAGAAAGTCTTGATTGAAATCTGCTTCTGAGAACTCATTTGCATAAGCTTCCATGCTTTATCATTTTCTTCATTTTGCCTTCATATCACTCTAATTGCAAGCATGTTTCTACCTCCTCAGCCTTTAAATTTCCAGTGATGCTTCTGATCCATCATAATGCATGTTTCCTGCCTACTGTATTTTTCCTGCTCACATCATAGAAAATAAGTATTTGTAAAGGAAATCGCTTAACACAAAACTTTTTGGTTAAGTAACTAAACAACAAGCATCTGAATTCCTTTAGGTGTTATGTAATCTTGCTTGCTTGTTGAAACCCCTAATCTTGATTTTTTTAAAAACTTTAGAAACAAAACCTGAAGCCCCTCTCTTTGTCCCAGATTGACTAGTTGAACCCCACTGTGGTTGTGCCGATTTTGTTTAGGGTAAAACAGGGACTATTGTGTACACTGGCATTTTGTTCAACGAAAGATTTTATGGTTGGGGTCTCATTGGTAATAGGATCGTGTTCACTGCTCTGGTGCAGGTGTAGGTTTGATAGAAGTTTTTGGGTGGTTTTATTTTTGCTGGATTTTTAATACCAAACTTTTCCTTATTATGGTCCATGCCTCCGCCTCCTCCCACAGCATTTATGACAGTGCATGAAATCCTTACCTGTCTCTGCTAATTTCATTAACATTTTTTTAGTAAGGTCCTAATTCTTTTTTTTTTTTTTTTTTTTTTTCTTTTTTTATTTTCCTCTTCTGGTCTTCGCAAGGCATTTTCCCCTCTCTTAATAAGGGGTAAAGGTTTTGGAAATGAGTGTTGGATTTCCCAAGTCTAGATCCCAAGACTGGTCAATACCAAACTATAAGCCTCAAATCCATTTATTTGTTTTAGTAAATTGACTAACATCGTAACTCTGGAATACTATTTTCATAAGTATAATAACCTGCCACTGCATGCACACTGCATAGGATATCCCACTCATTTCCCACTTTCCCTTACTAACACAAACATCTTTTGGTATGCAGATTCTTACAAAATGCCTCGATAAATGCTTTTTCTTACACCTCAACCTCTTGAGAAACCAATAGGAAACACCTAAACAAACTGCCAAAATCTAGACTGTGAATTATAAATTATGTATAAGGTACTTGAATAAAAATTAACACCCACAAACAAATTATAAAGTAAAGATTTTTTGTGTAAATCTAACCTTTGTGCTATTTTCAAGTTTTCCAATTGCCTTCTAATACTTGGGGTAATTGTATCTTCCAACATCATAGCTTGCTTATTCATGTAGTATATGATAAAAAAACCCTTTGCATAGGATAAATAAAATCCTAATATCCTTAACATGGTGATTAAATGGTTTACTTCTACATTTAATATCCTAGATTTAAAGCTTTTTTTTGAAATGCATTTAGCAAGGCATAGTGACTCTAATCCCATCAAAAAAAAAGCCTTTGCTTTCCAACTAATTAGGATCTCGCTTCATTTTCCAACCAACCATTTATGAGCACATCATCTAAAACATTTTTAATTTGCTCCATAATCTGCAAGAAATTGCACTTTTAATTGTGCAAGCAGCATTGTTGACCAAAAAAGTCTTTTCCCTTATCACTGAAGATCCAACTCCACTTTCTCTTAAATTATAGCATAGAAAAGTCAGGTACATATTTAAATGCTCTCTGAATCATGGACCAAGTACACACTGATTTCAATTTAATCGCCTGAACAAAACATAAATACAATTTAGAGTTACAACCCTGAGTTTAATAAAATATAAAAACATAAATACAATTTTTTTTATCATGTAAACCAATGTACTAACCTATAAGTTTGCAGTCAAGATATGAATTAGTTAAAGGCCTTTCCATTATCCAACTCCAAAATCCATCATGTAATCAGAGAAAGAAACCAACACTAGATGTTTTTTGGTTTTCTCCTACCACCCAACAACCTTCTAACAACATCTGCCCAAGCAAGTGGAAAACATTTTAATTGTTTTGCTGTCCTCTACCCATTTGCTGAAATGAACTGGCCTTTATAGGTATGTGTTAGAAACACGCCATCTAAACCGAATTACTTTTCATACACAACGCATCCCTTCCATCCGATCATTTAAAAGACCCCAAGAAACATAAATATGTAACAATCCCGTATTTAATGGAAAAAAAGAGTACATCAGACCACCATCTTTTTCTTCTAAATCCAATTGACATGTGGACCCTCGGTTTGACTCTAGTAATGCTTGTCTATATTCTCATACCCTACTGTAATAATCCACTAGACCCCCCTCATGATCAAACAAAGCACATTTCGTTTTAGCCCTTTTACAATTGGCTCTAAAACAAACATCTATCCAATACTTCTTCCCTAATTGATTTTGCATATACTTGTAACTAAACCAAGGATTGTTATTATTTCCCTTGCATAATGGTGTGCAATCCACTTATAAGTCACCAATGCACCTAAATTATAATTCCTACAACAGTTGTGATCTGGATACAAAGTCTTGATTTGGAAAGACTTTTCTGTACTCATCTAACTAGCCCAAAGTTTGAATTTACAATCTTCTTGAGTTGATACTCTTTTTTTTTTCTTCTTCTATCTTTTTTGCCCATCTCTCTTTGGTTGCCTTACTATTGTGACTAGGTTCACCGAGTTGACACATTGTTTTTCTTCTTAACTTTTTACTTACACTGACCCTCAGTACCATCACAATTCTTTTTTTTTCCCGCTTTTGAAACCCAAACCAGCACTTCACCTTCACTTACATTCCTACCACATAGCACCTACAATTTATGGATGTCATTATGCATGTACTAAAGTTTGGTAACCTGTGGTGCCACTGCTTAAAGTTTGTTTTGGTGACTCAAACCTCAGTGCCTAAGGAATGGTTTACTACATTGATCCCAATGGGGTTTCATCCACGGGTCAAAGGCAGTGGTAACTGAAACTTCTTATTTTGTTTTTTTTGCCTTAGACGACTTAAAATTCGATAACTTTCCTGTTCAGGTTTCAAAACCAATCTCTATCATAAACCTACCATTCTGATTAGGGATTGGATCATCCATATGACCAATGAATTTACCCTTCCCAACCAGTTTATTCAACCAAAGATCATCAGTAGAAATTTTTTGCATTTCTACATTTGAGTCATCCTCTGTTTGAAAAATCACCTACCTCCTAACATCACCTAGACTATCTTGGCTTTTTCAGTACCAGAGAATAGGTGGGGTGGTCACATCTACTTCATCATCAAATTATCATTAACGAATCATTTCCATAACATTATAAACCATATGCTCAGTATAAATGTCCATTATAAAATCATTCTCAAGAACCTGCGTTTAACAAACACTTTTTTTAAATCCTCATTAGTTTTTAACTGTTTCCAACCTATATTAAGTTGGACACCGGTTTTAACATAGAAATAACTTACAGGTGCAATAACAACTAGTTTACGAATGATGTGATAGAACTCTAAGTGTATAACACCTTAAAATTCAATGTCTTCAACTACACGATGGTCGCCTTCAAGATAATGAAGAAGGTTGGTCACAAAACAACCATCGTGATGAAGGTTAATGGTGAAATTAACCATCTTTCAAGGAATCTGCAAAATTAGGGTTTATTATAAAAATTAGGGCTTTTATAAATTAATGAATTAGAGGACAATGTAAAGTCTAGAAATAGAAATATACAAGATGATAATCACATACCATTAACGAATTGAAGCCAATTTACTAGAAAATTAAGGTTTGGATAGTGTGTGTTTTAGGTACGGGAATGAAGTGAAATTAGATTGGTTTTAGGGTATAAGTCGTTTACTTTCCACCTCATATATAACTCATCATCAAATATTTATCTATGTGGCTTTATAAAACTAAAAAAACCGGGTAACCGGCTATTACCGGTAACAATTCATAAGAATATCAGTTAAGGTACGTGTAATTAAAAAAACTAACGTTGGGTAACAAAAATGACAATAAGAAAAGTACAGTATGCAGAATGAATTATATTTGAAAGTACATTAAGCATTAATGGATTTTACCCTTAAGAATTTGATATTAAAGCATTTAGCATTTCAACTTGGATAACTATACAAGTTACTTGACCCATTAGTAATAGCCCTTAGAGGCTCAATATCAAC
This sequence comes from Tanacetum coccineum, assembly GCA_026074375.1. Lineage (NCBI taxonomy): Eukaryota > Viridiplantae > Streptophyta > Magnoliopsida > Asterales > Asteraceae > Tanacetum > Tanacetum coccineum. The sequence continues at coordinate 15,770 of BQNB010127666.1, forward strand.
AGCTCTAATTTATTAGCAAAACAGCCCATTTGAGCCCTTAAAATTCAGAGAAATATGGTTTATAATGTTGGGCCAATTTCATTGCCCACTGATCTTTCTGTTAGGATTTGAATTCAAAATAACTTAAGTGTAAATATCCTTTAACAATTCAAGGTCACTGAGTGAACAGTCACTCAGTGAGTTACCTTCAAGATGCGCAACCTGAGTCTACAAGAAAGACTCTAGCATTCAGTAAGGCGGTACTCAGTGAATGAAGCCTGAGCTAAAGAAGAAGGTGATGGGTTCAATGAGTTGTGGCAATAGACTCACTGATTCCCATACGATCTCCAACAACTAGAAGTCCCTAAAGACAAGAGACTTAAGAATAGGCGGAATAGTTTGAAAGAAGATAAGTCCAAGCTCTTATCTCCAGAAGTCAACCTATACTGAAGAAGGTATAAGACAAGTTCAGTGTCAGGAACTGAACTTAGAAAGAGCATTTGTCCCATACTTAGAATAGATATTATAATAGGGACAAGGCAGTATAAATGTAATAACCTATTAGATCTTTGATAAGTGCTCAACACCCGTATAGGTGTGACCCCACATAGGTAGTATAAATATAACTCTTGTAATGGGGTAGATGTCAAGTTTGTGCATTTAAAGTCGTATATTTCACAAACACACATCTACTCCTTCAAATCTACTAAGTCCCTAAGCAAGCTCAGTTGGTTAGCATAGTAGTTAACTTTGCTTAACACTTTAGGTTTAAGCAAGGTTATTAGTGAGGAGATCACACATACATACATTGTCATTCAATCCTCATTATAGTTCCACATACAATGGGGGGTATAATTCTTAATAAAAAGAGTCAAACGTTGAAAAGTTATTTTGTGTTTTATATGTGTTTGTTATAATTGTTTACACAAAACCTTTTCAAAGAACAAATTGTTTATTTTACTAGCAAGCCATGAGTTAGTTAATGATAACTTTGTAGTTATTGTTCACTAACTAAGTGGGAACAATAAGTGGTATCAGAGCCTAAGCTTTGTAAAACTTGCTTAACACTAATTTACGTAAGTTTTTAAAACCTAGATCCTAAAATGGCTGCAGTAAATGATGTACCTTATCTAATTGACAAAAATAGAGGTAGCTATTCTGATGTTGCTCCTAAACTAGAGCCAGAAAAATTTAATAAGTGGAAAATTGAATGCTTTGCTACTTAGCGAGAATGGAACCTTATTACCTAAAATGTATTAAGGATGGTCCATTTCAGCCAAAAACAACTAAAGGTGATGCTAAGAATGAGTCCCAATGGACCGCATATAAGAGGAGGGTGGTCGTTCAAGACCAACGCCTTAAAAGCATCATTATCTCATGCCTACCTGATGACATAATGGAATCAGTCATTAGCTGTGTTTCAGCCAAAGAAACATGGACTAACTTGGTTCATAGCTTTGAAGGTCCCTCAGATACCAAAGAAAACAGGATCATGGATCTGAAACTTGAGTATCAAGCTTTCAGGGCTAAGTCCACTGAAAGTCTCTCACAGACATATACCCGTTATAAGACCCTGCTCAATGAGCTTTCAAATGATGGTGTTAATCTCTTTAAACATGAAATCAATGTTGGTTTCATGAATAGTCTCCCTGAGAAATGGCTAACCTTCTCTCAGGGACTGAGAAATGCCAATCATACTCAGACTCTTGACCTCGCAGATATCTATGGGAGGTTTGTCTACGAGGACAACCTTATCCATAGAAGGTACTCTAACACCAAAAAGGCCCTCATTACAACTCCCTCGAGTACTACAATTTCTACTGCCTTCTTTTTTAACAATGTTATTTAGGATTTCCAAGAAAATTCTAATGATGAAGTTGATGAAAGGTCTAGTGAGGAGTATCTAAGAGACTTAGATATTGAGTATCATGAAAGAGCCCTTTTGGCAAACTCAAAACATTTTATAAAAAGAAGGAACAATTTCTCAAGTCAAAAAGCAAATGAAAATACAGAATGTTACAAATGTGGCAAAAAGGTCATTTTGCAAGAGATTGCTTTTCTAAAACATTTGAACCTTCTTACAAATGACCAGTGAATAATTACTCATCAGTGTCCAAAGGCTTTCAACCAAAGTTTACTCCAAAACTTATTCAGTCTTCTCCAAACTCAAATAGTCAAGTTGATCTAAAGTTTCAGAAAGATTACAAGGCAAAGTACAAGAAGATAAAAGTTAATCTTGCACTCCTTGAGGAAAGTCCCTTAAGTTCTCAGAATCCTAAGACTTTCCAACCTAAGAATAAAGGTTTAGTCACTGAAACCTTTGATTGGGATGAGGAAGAGGTTTCTAATGATGAAGAAGTCACTCGGGTCAAGGTACTAATGGCTCTAGCTGATGATGAGCTCACTGTTGGAAAGAGTCATGCTCGTAATGGTGAGTGGGTTGACATCACCATAAGAAAGGTAAACACTCTTCTCTCTATGGATGAGGATGCTGATTGGCAAAATTGCCTAAAGTATATCAATATTGATCTTAAGTTTGTTAAAGAGCAACGATTAAACTTACTTTCTAAGTATAACAAAATAGTTTTTGAATTAAACAAGTATAGAGATGAATTGCTAATTTTAAAACAAGCCAAACTTGATGCTGTACTTTTCAAATTCAAAACATTGAACTTACAAAGTTAAATCATGCTCTTCAAGAACAACTCAAAGATGAGAAAAAGATCAATGAAAAATGGCTAACTAGCTCAAAGAAAGTTAGTCAATGTATCAGTGAGCAAATTCCTCATCAAAAGAAGAAAGTTCTTGGAGGTGAATTGTTCACTGAGTCATCATCCAAAATAAATAAGAATGAAAACCTTTTCGTTCCTACTTTCATGGGGTATGACCAAGAAATGGTCCCAAAAACCAAAGACCAGGTTGAGAGACTCAACCCTGATAGTAAACTTCCAAACTTTAATACTGGAAGAATTCTAGTCCCTGAAAGTCAAGCTGTCAGTGAGTCTCTTAAACTCACTGCTACCTGTAACACCCCCAAAATACGATACGTAGCGGAATACAACATTTGAGTGCTACTTCATAATACATGCACACGAGTCCCGGTAAACGTTCAAAGATACGTTTATAAAACACAATTTCGTTTATTAGAAAGATGAGAGTTACATAGGTCCCAATACCAACGTAGAAAGTTATTTCTAAAAGTCGTAACACGACTTGGTTTCTAAAACATTCTTTTAGTTTATGACACTACTAAACCGATACACCGTCCTTGATATCCGTGTTTCGTCCCGTCCAGCCATCAACAGCAATTAACCTGAGATATATGCTTAAAAGGGTCAACAAAACGTTGAGTGAATTCATAGAGTTTACAAATAACAGTTAGAACGCATATTTGGTTCAACAAAACATATAAATGGCTCGTAAGACAAGTTATATATAAATAATGAATTCCAACTAAATGAGCCCGTATACCGAAACTTAACTCATTCATCCCGTAGGACGAAATAATGTTCGAGAAATATGCCACTTCTACTAATACTAACTACAAAATGTCTGTTTGACAGGGTGGTCAAAACTGATTCAAACCCCGGACAGGGTTGTTAAACCCAATAGATCTATTTAATGCATTAGTGTTCACCTACAACAAGGCAACTAACA
>BQNB010127667.1:0-19404 GCA_026074375.1 Tanacetum coccineum
TTCAACAACGCATCTAAACATTACACGGCCAATTCCTAAAGTATACACAATCAGACTAACGCATCAACATTCTAACAAAATCATGATGCAAGCAACTACATAAGAAAAAAAATTGACACAAGCCGTGTGCATCGCACGGGTCTGCATGTCTCGTAAAGAAATAATGTTAAATCAAAAAGCACTCAGTAAATTGTAACGGACGAGAATATGGGTTTTTACCCGGTCCATACCCAAAAAAAGCACCCAGTCTCTTGTCAGTTACATAAACCCTAGAAAAAATTGAACTATATTAATACGTACACACCACCACCATTCAACCACCACATCTCCGGCGTATCACGACGGCACACGACGGCCTTCAAAACCCAGATCCAAAATCACCTCCTCTCCAAAACCCACTTTTCAGTTTTCACTAATTCAACCTTTTTCAAAAGTTAACATAAACCCTATAAACATGTCAGATAACATTCCATTTGATATCCAAATGGAAATCGTTAAAAAGGTTTCTAATCTCAAGTCATTGATTCAATTCAGATCTGTTTCAAAATTATGGAAATCTTTCATCGACGGCTCTGAATTTATCAATGGGTACGGCGTCCACCACACGCAGCCACATAGTCATATTCTAAGCTACAGAATAGATTCTCATTATATGGATTACGAGTTAAAGTACATTTGTCTTGTAGAAGATAATATCGAAACTTTCAAGGTACAACAACAAGATATTGCCCCATTCGTTGTTTCTCCTTTGCTCAAAGAATATCAAATTAGAAGTTTTGTTGGTGCGTGTCATGGATTACTGTGTTTGTATTGTTTCCGTCCAGAAGATAAAGATATACTTGTTATTTGGAACCCTTCAATTGGAAAATCGTTTGGTATTGCTCTCCCTGAATGTGACCTTCAGACTTTTAAACAGACTAGTTATGGTTTTGGGGTTTGTCCCGTTACTAACGACCCCACCGTTGTTAAGTTTGTATGTGCAGATAACATGCCTTGGCATGTTGAAGTTTTCACATTGAGTTCGGGGGTTTGGAATGTCATTCCAAGTGGTAATTTGCCTCGTCAAACAATTAGTCTTGAAACGTCAACTCAGGTTGTTATAGATAAGTTTATCTATTGGGGTGCTCGGGAGATGACTAATACCATCTATGTTGAAAATCACATGGTTGTGTCATTTGATTTGATTACTCAGGGGTTTAAAGTGGTAAACCTACCACATACCTTAAAGAAAGAGTCCTTAATGACAAGGTTCTCAATTTCTAAGCTAAGGGGGTCTCTTGTTGTGTGTAAATACAAATTTGCGGTTGAGGAAGCTGGTGTATGGGTGATGGGGAATGACTCGTCTTTTAGAAAGCTATTCACAGTTCGTGCACCAAGAGTAGATCAAATACTGGGGTTCAAGAAAAATGGTGAAGTTATATTTAAAACTTTAAAAAATCCAAATGGGGCCGGCATGTTTACGGCGGTACTTGATGTTTACGACCCCTGCTCTCAACAAATCAAGAATCTTGGGATTTCTGGACTAAATGACTCATTCTTCATGGGCTCTTACAAGGAATCACTACTTTTGCTTGATCACTTGGATTCACATATATATTACAACAATAACCGATCAAAATGATGACGGCCACATATCAGTGGGCCTATTTTGTAGTCAAGGTGTGGCAATATCACTTTCATCTATTTTAGTTTTTTTTATCACTGATTGAATGTTGTTAAGCAATGTCATTTATGCAATCTTATATGATTTGTAGAAAGGTTAGTGGAATCGGTTATCAAGCTTAATGTGATTTTTATTGTTCCACGGATAGTGTTACATTACATGTGCTTCGATGCTCCTTATCTTTGATGGTTTTTTAGAATGAGAAATTTCCTTTATACGATAGATGCCTTATTGCGCGTATAATTAATGATGACAAGCCTGTTAGATGTTCATTACTTGTTGAAATCTTGTTAGTGTTCTTTGCTTCCTTACACTCTCATTTCATTATGCTTGGCGGTTACTTTGAATATTCTGTAAATACAAATACAAGTTCATAGTAGCTACTTAAGGATAGTTTCCTGGTCATAGTGATTGAGAATGTAGAACCTTAATTGGTTGAGTTTTGCTTATATGGGGACATTGTCTTGATTACTGGTATGGATTCTGTGTTTTCTTTGTTGTTTCGTCGGTCTTTTTTTCTAGCTTGCAGTTAGTATTTTTTTTTTGTGTGTGTCTAGTTTAGTTTTAGTATGTTGTGTCTAGTATGGAAGTGTGTATTATCATGTTATGTGGTCTTGGGAAATGTTTATGGTATGCGATAATTTGACTCATTGTTTGGTGCTTGATATATTTTACTTTTTCGGAAAAAAGATGTGTAAATAACATATTTGAAAGTAGAGAAAGTAGAAACAGAACTATGACTAACAATGCTTACATCAGTTCTTTGTATGCTCAAGCTCTTGGAAAATATAAAATTATAAATGATTCCTATGTCCATTGAACTACTTAGCGATTCAACAATTCTTTGTAATTCTCAAGGCTTATTATGCTTTTGCGGTGATCTGTAATTCTCCAACATTTGAATGAATACTGATGCTGTTTGGAATCCTTCCATTACAAAATCAGTTTTTGTTGTCGTGCACTTGTGCTAGATAGTTACTACAGTAACATTCAATGATGACTCGTTGGATGTTATAAGAACACATACTGTTCTCAATTTCCGATTGTTAAATATTAAAGTTGGTCTTATAGTATAAATATATATGATAGCGACGATTTGTGTAGTACAAAACTCAATTCCCTGTATAGAATTTGAGGTCAAACAGGTATTGTTTGAGCTAGCCACATTAAGCAAATAGTGCTTTCACTGTGGGTTAACAGTGCTTTCTAGTTATCATTTCAAAAACTAATTATCTATTCTTGAATTCAAGTATCTTCTGACGCTCTTATATATTTTGGTTGTTGAATTTAGATCAAAATAATCATAAGAAACAATGGGTTGTTGTCTCGTGATAAAAACGATTATATTGTCGAATGAAGTTTAGGATTAATAAGGAAGAAACATTTAAATTGAGATGATTAGAAAAAGTCTAAAATTACAATAATGAATCTGAGTTCTTGATGATAAAAGGCAAGAATTTAATAAAATAGAAAATTATAAGTACAAAACTTTTCATTTTTAGCCGGTTTTACCGCTAGCAAGTAAAGTAATGTGCAGATTAAAACAAAACATGAAAGTGTGTTACATAAAGTGAAACACTTTTTAGTTCACGTACCAAATCGACATAAAGTTAGTTGCCATTTTATGTGGTTTAAACCTCTGGATTCATATTCTTTTCAACACCCGGTTTTTGGGCGTTTCATGCCACTTGTGTTGAATGGTGACACACTATACCACTTGGACCCGGGACTCTCCTTTCTGAAATTTGAATTTAGCTTAGCTAGCTCTCGTAGTTTCTGTCTTATGATATAATCTTTATCCTGTAAATAAATGAAAAATAACGAGGAAACAAGATAACTTTATAGTGAAGAGGTTTGCAGTAAGTTTATTCAAACAATGGAGACAGAAAGGGTAGACACATGGCTGTAAATTTCCTGAGAAAAACATCATCAAAACTGAAGTAAAAGAAGACCATTTGAATTTCAAAAGTCGAAGTACATAAACTGATCCATATGTTTATACTAGTGCATGCTTCTAGTTTTTGTGCGAGCAAACAACTCAAGTAGTACCATAACTAGAAAATAAAGGTGTAAAAAAACCAGATATAAAAACCTTGTGACATTTGTCATAAGTTTGACATTTTCAACAGTCAAATCTCAAATGCTGCAACCGTAGTAGTAAAATGGGTACCTTTTTTGGTATGGGTTGTTCGCACGATTCACTCTTCAACTGAATGATATGGAGTTTTTGTTAATATAATAGTTAGTCGCTAAATATGATCATAAAGGTTCACCCGAAGTCTGGAGCAATGCCGTTGTTTTATAAAGTTAAAACGAAACACCATTTGCGAAAATCCAGCATTACACAAACAATGACAAAAAATCTGAGGACCTACAAGAGTTCATTTGATGTCACGCGTCTCATTGGCAGAAAAGCTTCCACAACATGTCGCCTCATTCATGTCCCTACAGACAACTTACTTCGAGTATGTTCTAAGGATCACCAATCCCCTGTTTTTTGTGCTTCGCCTCTTAGGATCAATTACCAGCTAAAAGGTCCAAGTTTTTCTTATTCTCAACCATATCGCTTTGAAATCGAGGAATATGTCACTAGTTCACTAAATTTGGAATTTTATCAACCATAATATTGACTCGAGTATGTGGGGAAAATGACCTCGTTGGAGAATGTGTCTTAAACTTTTTCCTAAAGCTGGTACCGATCGAACATTCAAATACTTTTAGTAGAAATGAGGTTTTGAGGATTCGAGGTATTTTTACCACATGGTATATCCTGGATGCGACTTGTTTGGATTGGAACGTATGAGCTTTTGAGTTTCACGCTTGTTGGACCTTATGCAAATAGTAAGCATTTCTTACGTGCAACTGCTTTATTGTTTTTTTATGTGGTGATAGACAGGTGGGTTAAATGGGTAAGAAAGCGGGTCAAAACATTCTAAGTCGCGTCAGCCCATCAAGAAAAGGTATCATAGTTTTTGGCTTATTTTAATCATTTGTTTTAAACATGGCGAGATTTTGGCTTCCGGTTAGTGCAGGTCAAAACGGTCCGGATATGGTTAAACTATTTATGTGCAAAATGTGATAATAAAGTCTTGTGCATCTAATATGACTTTCACATGGTTTTTACACATTTGATTATTTGAATACAGTGACTTTTACCCGTTTGACCTATTACATTAGTTCACTAGTTGGATTGAGTATTGTTGATGTTGTATATATAAGTGGGTCAATATGGCCACTTTCACTCTATAGTTAAGCTCAAATTGGGGTTTTTTCACTGTTGATGTTGTAATTATTAATACACCAAGAAAAGGTATAAGTAAAGGCGTTTTAGTAACCGTTGTATCTTTAGCTGTTGCATGTGCTTAACTGATTTCTTCAGTACTGACTGTTGTGATCAAGAAACGACACGAGAAATACAAGCAAAGGTTATCAAGAAAATCTTTACGTAAGTTCCGATTTGGATGTGTGTTTTAAAAACTTTCAATCAACATTGACGGTGTTAAAAGCTTCACCATTCAAGTAATGGCACCTGCACTCAAAACTTTAGTAGCTCGAGTGTTGTTGGTCGAGGTGGTTATGGGAAGTTTTATAAAGGAATATTAGGGGATGGACAGTGGTATCTACTAAACGTGCAGAAGAAGGATCGTTATAAGGTGAAAAGGAATTTTTGACAGATAGAACTTGGGTTTTAGTCGTAGAATAGCAATGAACTTTTCTAAATTTACCGATTTGGTACGTGTACTTTTAAAAAGTTGTACAATAGCAACGAACTTTCATATGTGTTCCAATATGCACATTTTGATGACGTATCACGTTATAAATGGTGCCACGTGTCAGCCTTTCAGGTATGCCACGTCACCAAAATGTGCAGAATAGAACACTTATGAAAGTTCGTTGCTATTGTACAACTTTTTAAGAGTACACGTACCAAATCAGTACATTTAGAAAAGTTCGTTGCTATTCTACAACTAAAACCCATAGAACTTTTGTCAAGATTACGTCACCGGAATTTAGTATTGCTTGTTGGATACTGTGATGAGGAAAAAGAATAAGTATCATTTTGGTTTTGTTGCTTCTAATTTCACTCTTAAGATTTGTTTATATTTTATTGGAACAAGAACAAGTATCCTTTCGGTTGGATAATATAAGTGTTCTTTGGACTTATGCAGATGTTGGTTTATGAGTTTAGTTCTCGGGGAACACTACGTGATTGGCTTAATAGAATGAAACTTTTGAGACTTGAGATTTTGAATTTTACAGTGTTTGATGTGCGTTTTGAAAGTGATAGTGTTTTCATTACAGCCAAGATCTGATCCCTTGAGCTTCCGCATGAGGTTACATGTAGCATTGGATTGGGCAAAAAGGCATTCTTTATCTTCGCACCGAAGCCAATCCACCTATATTCCACCGCGATAACAAAACAAGCAACATTCTCATCGACTCCAAACTCACTGCTAAAGTTGCTGATCTTGGACTCTCAAGGCTTGCACCACTTTTGGATGACTATGGAGTTGGTCCTAACTACGTATCCACTGTTGTTAGAGGAACACCTGTAAGTCTTTTTCCATCTTACTTGCTAGCTGAGGGACCTTGGTGTATGGACCGACCTTGTTGCTGAACGGGTCAAAGTGGGCATTTTCTGGTAGAGCTTCGAGACGTCCTTTATATATAGAGTCAAATGTGTTCTGAATAAAAAATCTCGCTCCCTTGTTTAGTTTGCTGAACGAATTGTTATAACTAATTTCATATCTTATTGCAGGGTTACCTTGATCCCAAATTCTTATCGACCCACAAGCTGACACGCGAGAGTGACGTTTATAGCCTTGGAGTTGTACTTTTAGAGATCATGACTAGTATGAAACCAATATTACATGGAAAAAATATCGTCCGTGAGGTACACTTATTTTTTCTCTTTAACTTAATATATCCATATCACTAGAGGGTCAAAATGGGTAACTTTTCTTGGTATGGTTTGGATTGACCCGAAACCCTTTTTCAACCAATCTTTTGTTAGTTTGTTTATGGTAATATGATCATACAAAGTAAGCAAAAATATGTTTTTTCTCCAGGTAAAGTTAGCTAATCAAACCGGAACAATGTTCTGAATCATTGATAACCGAATGGGTTCATACCATTCTGAATGTATTGAAAAGCTTGTATCTTTAACTCTTTGGCGTTGCAACGATAAGCCCGAAAAAAGGCCATCAATGTTAGATGTGGTCCAACAGCTTGAGCACATTCTTGAAAAGGAATGTGAGTTCAACACAATGATTATTTACTAGAGTTAAACTCACTGTTAATCTTCAAGCAATGTTATGTGCTTATATCTATGTTATCGGTGGCACTATAACACAGTGACAATGTAGAGCGTGAATGATCAGTTTAATGAATAATTTCATTGTTGTTCAGTGTGTATTCAACTCACTAAGCTGTCTTGCTCAAAAAAAAAAAAAACTCACTAAGCTGTAAGTTAGGCTTACACGAATATTATGTGTATATTGCAGGTACACCAACTGATAGAGACCACGAGTATGGAAAACCATCTTAAGGAACTGAGATATGGGTCCTATGGATAATAAGGTATCTTGGTCTTTCCCGAGGTCTCGCAATTTTTTATTGATATTAGTTCCTTTCGCGTGCCGGGAGGTGAAAGCTGCTTGGCATGTTTTAACCGGGCCGCTCAATGGTTAGACCGGTTTTTGCTTAGCGGACATATACACGAACAGAAAACCATCTTATGGAAATGAGATATGTTTATTCGAAGTACTTTTATACAGATAATTTAGAGACTTATATGTTGTTGTAAACTTACTAGTTGTTCAAATTTTAGGATATGATATTATTAGAATTTTTAGATGTTTCAAATTCAACTATAAACTTTTCAAATCATAATATCAAAAATATAGAACTTAAACTAAAACAAACTGTTGAGTTTAGCGAAAATAAAATGACAAAATAGTTTTGTTAGTTTTAAAGAAAATAGGAGGTTTTGCACCTTTTACTTGTATATCTATATAGTTAATTGTTTTGCCTTTCAAAAAAAAAAGATTTTGCTTTTTAAAGAAAAGAAAAAAAGAACAAAAGTAATGACCCGACTCGGCTTATCAAACATCGTCGACCCGGGTTAAGGCAAAACCACCGGTTTAATCCGATGTTTAAATAAGCAAGTCCCGGTCACATCCGACCTGATGTTCTAACCGCTTTTCGGTTCAATTGGTTAAACGACCGGTCGACTCGGGTGCTAAAACATTTCTTAAAATACGCCAGGATCCACGTCAGCATAGTGAACTACTACTGGGACCAAAAACACAGCAGCCAAAATAAAGGTCAAAGTCAACTTTTTTTTTCTTGGTAACTATGGTTTCCGACACATTACTAATCCATAAGGTTTGAACCCACCGCCAAACAAACTCAAACCAGGTAAAGACTTCCTTTTTCAAAAGGTTGGCATGACCGCTTTAAAGTTACTTCAAATTCAACTTGTTCATCTTTGCATAGTACCGATTTGTTTTGAGCCCAACAGTGGGCTTATTTTGTTATGGTCCGGTTGTTCATTTTTCCGGCCCATTTAGCTTTTTTTTCAAGTGTTTTAACCATGAATCATACATATTATTTCATACATACGTTACCTTAAATACGAAGTAAATACCATGCAAAACAACACATGCCCTTACAATTAAACGCCAATTTATTTCTGTTAATAAAAAAGAGTAAACTGCAAAAATCATCCTTTGGAGTTTAGTAGTTTGTTGGGCATTAATCATCCCTTAGCCGATACTAATAGCACTAATCATCCCAGATTGACAAATGTCCTACAAAAATCAACCTCTATTGGGGATGATTTATGCAAAAAGTTATAACAAAAGTTTGTAAAAACATCATCTAAGGATGATTTTTGCCGAGACGTTTCACCACTCATGGCTGATTAGTGTAAATATATCCGGCAAGGGAAAAGATTGTACCACAAACTACAAACCACAGGGATGATTTTTGCAGTTTACTCTATAAAAAAATTGGTAACAAAAACAGATGCCCCCGCCGCAACGTGCGGGTTAAATTCCGACTCGTTAAAAAAAAAAAAAACAAAAAGAAAACATTAAACTTATAAAATTAAACATTAAAAACTAAACAAAAGTAGAAAGAATAAAAAATCTTAAGAAATGAAATTAATTATTATTTGAGCACTTCACAATACATTCATTTTTTCAGCAAATGATCTATAGAGTTTTGAGTTGACTCGATAAAAGTCATGTGAGTTTACTGGGCTTTATTTAGACATGTAAGTGTAACGGACGGCCCAACTATTATTAGGTCTATGGGCCTGTGAAATTAACATGGGCTTTCTAGTATTGCACTTAAATAGCTCTATATCTTTTATCTTTTTCACATTGCTTAAAAACTTAAAGAATACCTAAACTGAGACGTTGATACACGATGGAACTCCACTTTTGAAATGTTCGAAAGTGGTTTGAAACAGAAAACCACGTTGGCGTATTTTCATGACATTTTGGTCAATAAGAATGGTAGAAGGTTTAAAAAATTTCCGGAGGAATATTGGGTTATTATTGAAATGTTAAACCCATTACTTGAAGTGTTTCAAAATGCTACGGTTATTTTGTCGGGGGTTTACTACCCAACATCTCCATTGGTACTTCAACAGATTTTTTTCATTAGTTGCAAATTATCTGAATTAGAACTTGAGGGGGGGTTGTTGTCATGTATGGTTAAACCAATGAAGAAAAAACTTAGGAAGTATTTTGAAAACATGCCACCGATAATTACTTGTTCAGCCGCTTTAAATCCATGTTTTAATGTATCCGGGGTAGACTATCTTATCGAGAATATAAGTAGGGACTTGGAGTTTCAAGATGATGGTTTTGCAACTAGGTCATTGGATTGGTTTCACGAATCTTTTCAAGGTTTGTATAATATGTATTATACAAAATATGGTACTAACCATACTCAATCAACAAGTGGTGGGGGTTCTTCATCGGGGGTGAGTCGTGATCCTTATGCTCGTTTGCTACACGGTTTAAAAGGACATACCAAAAAAAAGGCAAGGAATGATCCTACAATGTCCTCCGAGTATGAGCAATATCTCAAAGCGGATTTTGTCTCACATCTTCATCCCAAGGACTTTGCAACTTTTGATGTATTGGGGTTTTGGAAAGCAAAGGAAAATCAGTTTCCTGTTCTATCCCGCATGGCCATGGATATATTAAGTGTCCAAGCTTCTTCGGTAGCTTCTGAATCCGCATTTTCAACAAGTGGTAGGTTGTTGACAATCCGAAGAACAAGACTAACTCCGGAGTCTTTAGAGATGTGCATGTGCTTGAAGGATCACTTAGACGCTCAGGAGCGTAAACAAGACACATCTCCTCTTGAACTACCCTTAGACGTTGAAGAAGGTGTCTTTAATGTCGAGGTGCAACAAAATGAAGCCACTCAACTTACCGATCAAGAAATTGCGTTAGATGCTAGTAGCGACGGCTCTTCAGGAGAACCACGGCATGATTATATGATGAGCAGCGGAGCCGAAGATGACCAAACCGGAGATGGACATGATGGGTCTATGTCACATGGTTACTACTAGTATTGTGTTGTATTTTAAATGTTGTATTTCCTTTATGTTGTGTTGTATTTCCTTTATGTTGTATTTCCTTTATGTTGTATTTCGTTTATGTAATATTATGGTTTGTATTAAATAAAAGTTGAAGGTTATTCAGTTTATAGTATAACACCAAAAAAAATTAAAAAAAAAAAAACCCGACCAGACCGGTTTTACCGGTTAACCGGAACCGAACCGGTTTAAAATCGGCAAACCGGTTTCACCTCAAACCGGTAAGAAACCGGTTTCAAACCGGTTCCGGTTTTTGGCAAACCGGTTTTCCTCCGTGTTGACCGAAACTGGTTCCTGTTTGACCCAAACCGAACCGATCTGGTTAACTGGTTTGCGCACGACTAACCTAAAGTATACTTTGTTTATAAAAAGCAATACGATCTATCAGTTATTTACATACTTTATTTAATCCACATAACTTACACCCATCTTTTATATAATAAAAGAATTACATCATTTTGACGTTTTTCATCAAATTGAATCATATGAATTTAAAAATTCTTGATGCTTTTAAATTCGATTGCGAAGCTAAATTTTTACATATTTTAACACAAAGTGTGACCATTAATCTTAAGTATAGGTGACTCAATAATGCAACTAGAATCATAAAACATATACAATATCAACTGCATACCCAACGGTAAGATAACCAGTCTTTCAAAGTGGAGGTCAATGGTTCGAATATAACGAGGAGAAAACTAATCCCCTTGTGGCCTCGAAGGTTCACATGAGCCGACTTCGGGCTACCTAAAAGAGTAGTTTTGTAGAGATTAGTCGGCTCACAATGTCGAGTTAGTTAACAGGTAAATCAAAAGAGAAAAAAATTAGTAATTATCCTCAAGCTCATATAATATATATAAGATATGAATATATTCTCTTTATATGATTTCGATAATACTCTATAACATAACTTATAAAACAAAATAAAAATAAAAATCATATATGTATTTAAAAAAACATAATGTCTAAACCCCGTGCGTGCACGGGCATTAAAACTAGTAGTATAGGAAGAAAAAAAACACACAAAAATATTAGTATTTTCTGCTATACACTTTAGTCGTAAAAATATAAATAAAAAAACTTAAACAGATAAGTGAATGAAGTTTTATTTAATCAGGTAATTTAAGGAGTGCGAGTCTTTAGATTAGATGTAAGCGGTGTGACCGTGGTATCCTTATAATTCGACCCAAGTGAGAAAAATGATTCTGCAATTTTAGTAAGCTTGCAATGAAATTTTCTTTTCGCATGATTTCTAGTTGAAAAAAGTAAATTGAAAGCCGGCAATCATAAGATATTTATTTAAAGAGTAAACTGCAAAATACATCCTTGTGGTTTTATGTTTCTCACGAAATACATCCCTGATCGAAACTATTAGCAGTTTACACCACTCGTTAGGCAAACGTTTGCCGAAATACATCCCTCGTCACTAACTTCGTTAAATATCCAGTTTTTTGGGCCCCACTTCAGGGGTATTTTTTCCATGGGTATTTTCGTCTTTTCATGTTCCCAAAAATCAAATAATCTCCGAGTAAACTGCAAATACATCCTTGTTGTTTCATTGTTTCTCACGAAATACATCCTTGTTGAAAGAAAATGAACGAAATACCCCTGAATAGGGCCAAAAAACTTAAATATATAACGAAGTATAGTGACAGGGATGTATTTCGGCAAACGATTGCTAACGAGTGGTGAAAAAACGGCTAATAGTCTCCGATCAGGGATGTATTTCGTGAGAAACATGAAACCACAAGGATGTATTTTGCAGTTTACTCTTATTTAAATCAACAACACTATCAAAGTGATTGTGTCTCAATGGTATCTCATATTTTGTGAGAAGCTTTCAACAAAATGGTTGTAAGACTCGACGGAGTAAGGAACAAACTCACCTTTCACCATGAGAGTCACTCTCAAAATGTTATTCCGGTGAGTACAAGTCGCGCGCGAGTTGGGTTGTGAAAGGTGAGTCACTCACCACAAGTGAGTGTGTAATATTCGGCCCTATTTTTTTAACCGTTACAATTTTTAAAAAAAAACTTTTTTTTTAAAAACCCCACTTTTTTACCTATAAATACCCACTACTTCATTCATTTTTATTTTTTTTGAACGGCAAAACTTTTATTAGAAAACTAGCAAGAGGCTAGAAGGATTACATACTAATACACATGGGGCTTTTAAGCCAAGAAATCCTGTTTAACCGAGACTTAGACCTGCTATTCATCCATAAAAAAGACATTTGAACCACATCATCAAATAAGGAATCCGGTTTAGAAGTGAGATCGCTGAAAAGAAGGCGGTTTCTGAACTTCCAAACAAGCCACCACATCACGTAACAAGATACTTCATCCATTTTTATACACAACTATTTATTCAAACATTTCCATACTTCTCACATTCTACATTTAATCAAAATGAATTCGTATACGTTTATGGGCCTAGATGATATAGAAGAAGGAGAAGAAATTAGTAGCCGCAAGAAGTCTTTTATTAAACGAGCCATTGCGTATATTAAAACGAGATGTTATGTATTTTTATTTTCGTATTGTACTTTTTTATGTAATGTTTTTAATGTACGAATAAAAGTTATTAATTACGTTTACGTTTTTATTAATTTCGTACGTTTACGTTAACGTTTTTAATTTATGAATGAAAGTAAATTAAATAAAAAAAATGATGTGTAAGGCGAGTCTGGTATGAAAGGTGAGTGTTAAAACGGTTGAAAGGTGAGTGATAATGTTGGAGAGAGAAAGCTGACGTGGCGCTGAGATGGATGGTGAGTTATGTTTTATTACTCCATCCAGCCTAAATTCAAGTTTTGTTTAGAGAGCATCTCAAATGTCATCGGTAAATGTATTTTGTTGCACTATAATAGTGCTAAATTGCAAAAATTCGTCTCCAATGTTAGCATTAAATCATGCACTATTTTAGTGTGATTAATATGGCGTTATACTATTCATTCTTTTAAAACTCAACATTTTCATCATATCTATGCTATATACATTATAAACTAAGGGGGTGTTTGGCTAAGCTTATGAGTTGGGCTTATGCTTATGTTATATAAGCGGTTTATGGCTTATATGTCGTAAGCACATAAGGCCACGTTGAGTGTCTGGATTAGCTTATATTTAATAAATTGATACCTTCAAATATTTGGTTTAGTTTAAAGTGGTAAATGACTATAAGAGACATGAGTTGAAAAAATATTAATGTTAGATTAAGTATAATTAAAAGTAAATTTGTAATTTACAATGCAACATGTTAGAAGGTGTTTTTTATGTTGCTTGGTGGCGGATTTGGAGGCTTCGAAATCAGTTGGTCTTTGACGCTTCGCCTCCTAATCGTTCGACGATTTTTGATGACATTGTTTTTTGGTCCTTTTTATGGTGTTCTAGTAGATGTAAATAGTGGGCTTGTTCTTTGGAGTAATTGGTTTAAAAAACCCCTAACTTATTTCTTTGTAATGTCTTTCTAGCTCCTTGCTCAGTTTTTTTAATAAAGTTTTGCCGTTTCAAAATATATATATATAATATATAATAAATATATATATAAAATATATATATATATAGAAATAAAATATATAATATATAATATAGTATATATTTATATATATATATATAAGTTCAACCTCACCTAAAAAGCCACACTTTTTTGGCTTATCAAAACCTCCTTATATAAGTTCATAAGCCCACTCATATAAGATTAGTCAAATACTTAGTTTAAGCTTATATGACTCATATAATCTAATAAGCTCATAAGCCTATTATATAAGCCTAGCCAAACACCCCTAAATATAAATTTTTATAAAATATAAATCTATAAACTTCTTTTCAATACCTTCAAAACAGTTTTAATATCCATATATATTAAGTTACATATATTTTTTGTTATTGCATTATCATATTATTTTAATGATAAAATGAATTAGTGTTAAGTTTTAGTGCACCTATTGGAGTAAAAAATATTTAGTGTTATGACATGCCACAAAGATTCATAATTTGCACTATCTTAGTGTTTATTTTTAGGATGCACTATCTTAGTGTTTATTTTTAGGATGCACATTGTAAGGTTCTTTTTAGTACTTTATCCGTCTCAAATTAAATGTCAACATTTCTATTTTGGGATATCCCAAAATAAATGTTTATTTTGTGTTTCAACAAGTAAAAAGTGATTTTTGTGAGTAAGGATGATATTTGATTGAGGAAGAGTAAAACTAATTGAATTTCTTAAACTTTTATATAACAACATCAGCTAAACTCGCTCAATACCATTTTCTTTATAGTAATTGTTATGTTCTAATATTATTTGATCAAATCTACGCATCATCAACAAAAAAGATGAGGAGTATAATCACCAACCATTATTAGCTCATAAGACATTTATGAAAGCATTTAAACAATAAAGCAATTGTTTGACAATATATACAAACTTCCAAACAATTCATTGCCGACCTTGGTCTAATTAAGGTCCACAACAACAACATAATTTGATGTTGATCATCATATATACATTATTAGAAACATCGAATAATTTTGTATCAATCATTCACACAAATACAAATAACTACTTTTTCGATTAGGGCCATTATTTCAAGATTATAGGCATTTATTCTCAAAATACTAGCACAAGTTTTTCAAACATGGTCCGTATATATTGGTGTTTCTTACATATTATTAAGTCAAATGAGTGTCGGTCGATAACGAGATATAGAAGAAGACTTCATAGGGCCGATGCATAATTATAAAGAACAAAGTCGTTATCAAAAATCTCGACATGTAGGTTTCGGGATTGCAATGTGGGACTTATCAACTTTTCATATTTATAGAAAACCAATTTCATACAAGAGTATATCTAATACGGGGTATTAATATCACACTACGTAATATTTGATGAATTTGGCAATATGTTGCAAATGCTAAGATTATGCGTTTTAAATAATTATTAGTCTATAATTGATTAATTGGTTGTTGGTGATTTTAGTGTCATCGACGACCATTTAGGTAATGATGATTTACTAGAGACCAATGAGGTTTCATGTTCGGCTCGGATACGAGTTAGGGAAGTGTGGAATGCACACTCGTTGAGCTAACATGAAATAAACCAAGACAGGATACGTAGAGTTTACGCCGTAAACTTTATATTTACGCCGTAAACTCTAGCTGGGTTAGGACTTAAGCCTTTGGATGTTTACGCCGTAACATATTTCTAGTTTTAAGGCTTATAGTTTACGCCGTAATCCATGTTGATATTACGCCGTAACAAGTAAAGTTGTGCAGACTTTACGTCGTAACAACTTGTGTTACGCCGTAAAGTCTATGTTAGGTGGGTATAAAATTCGGTTTTAACCAACATTAACTACCAAAAAAAACTATCTCCTTTTCTGTACATTAATACATGAACATTTGGTCTCAAGAATAAGAACGAAAAACACACATACATTATCTCTTTTGCTCTTGATTTGTGTTCTTGTGCCTAGACACAAACTGTTACTCATTGTATTATCCCGATAGAGATTTCGTGCAACCCAGGAATAGATAAGGGTCGAAATACTTTATACGGAAAGTGAACTCAACACGATACAATCGAGATTTCCAGGATCATCACACACGCACCCTTAGTTTTCTAACAAACGTATAAAGTACTTTACTATCCTGATCATGGCTGAAAATACGATGAAGGAGATGACAAGATGACAACGAATTTTAGGAAACTAGACAAGTTTGAGGGGCATGATTTTAGGTGATGGCAGAGGAAGATGCATTTCTGTTGACGACTTTGAAGGTGGTTTATGTGTTGACAACACCGATGCCGAAATTGATGGAAGATGACACAGTGGAAGCGATTAGGAGAAGGGCAAAATGGGAGAACAATGACTACATGTGAAGGGGACACATATTGAATGGTATGTCCGACTCTCTCTTTGATATATATATCAAAATGTTAAATCGGCTAAAGAGTTATAGGATTCTCTTGAATCCATGTACATGGCAGAGGATGCTTCGAGTAAGAAGTTCCTGATGAGTAATTTTAATAATTACAAAATTGTCAATTCTAGGTCTGTCAAAGAACAATTTAATGAACTCCTTAAGATCCTTGGACAATACACACAACATGGCTTGAAAATGGATGAATCCATTTCTGTTTCTAGTGTAATTGATAAGTTGCCTCTTTCCTGGAAGGATTTTAAACACACGTTGAAACATGGTAAAGATGATTTGTCTTTGGTCCAACTTGGTAGTCACTTGCGTATAGAGGAATCCCTATGGGCGCAAGACAGAGACAAGGGCAAGGGTTTTTAAAGAAGTGGATGGACCCTTTGTGAACATGACGGAAGAGGGTAAGAATAAGAACAACAAACAAAACAAAGGAAAGAGACGTGGTTTCAAATAGAACAACAGTGGTTCTAGTTCCAACAAGAAACCTAAATTGGAATGTTGGAAGTGTGGCAAGACAAGTCACTTCAAGGATGTTTATATGATATAAACATAGTTGTAGTTGGCGTTGGTTGTTGCGTGAGCTCGTTTACTTTAGTTATGTAAACAATGTTACATAATGGAATGTGATAAAACGAAAAATTTCCCCGTACAAAGGTGTTCATAATATAATAGGTAGATATTACATTGATGAAAATTTCGGGTTGTTATAAATTGCGTGGTGGATTGATTATGGTGCCACAACTCATGTTTGTAAAGATCGTTGCTGGTTTAAGACATATGAACCGGTGGAAGACGGATTTGTAATTTACATGGGTGATGATCGTTGCGCTCCTGTTCATGGAAAAGGACGTGTGGTGTTGAAATTTAGTTCAGGAAAATCTATTACTTTGTTTAATGTGTTGTATATACCAAAACTTCGTAAGAATTTGATTTCTGGTCCTGTATTAAATAAGTGTGGATACAAACAGGTGTATGAATCCGATAAGTATATCTTATCGAAGTCTGGTGTGTTTGTAGGATTTGGCTATTATAACAATGGTATGTTTATGTTGAACTTGATTAAAGTTCCTGATGATTCTGGTTCTGTTTATATGTCTTTTTTTTATTGTTGTTATTTCCTCATTATGGCATGCTCGTTTAGGACATGTGCACTATAAAAGAATGCTTGAAATGTCTAAAGATGATTTAATTCCTGCTATTGATGAAAATCCTGAAAAATGTACTACTTGTATGTTAACAAAAAATCACTAGACAACCATTTAAAAGTATAACAAGGAAATCTGTCATACTTGAATTAATACATAGTGATTTGTGCGATTTTCATGCAACACCATCGTTAAGGAATAAAAAGTATGTTATAACTTTTATAGATGATGCCTCTAGGTTTTGCTATGTTTACTTACTACATGCAAAAAGATGAAGCCCTTGCTAAATTTAGAATTTATAAAACAGAAGTTGAATTGCAACAAAATGACTTAATTAAAACTTTACGCACGGATAAAGGTGGTAAATATTATGATCCTGTATTTTTCTAATCTGTAGGAATCATTCATGAAACTACAACTCCTTACACACCATAACAAAATGGTGTGGCTGAAAGGAAAAATAAAGCTCGTAAAGAAATGGTTAATTCCATGTTATCTTACTCGAGTTTGAGTGAAGGGTTCCGGGGAGAAGCCATGTTAACGGCTTGCTATTTATTGAATAGGGTTCCTATTAAAAAAGAAAAAGACTACCCCATACGAACTTTGGTATAAGAAACGACCCAACCTGTCATTTTTGCGTGTTTGGGGTTGTAGGGCCGTTGTTAGGCTTCCGGGCCCAAAAAGGAAAACTTTGGGTGAAAAGGGTATTGACTGCATCTTTGTTGGATATGTTGAGCATTCCAAGGCATATAGGTTTTATATTATTAAATATAATGAATCTGTTTCTATTAACTCAATTATAGAATCAAGAGATGCAATATTTAATGAGAATCATTTCTCTTAATACCTAGGCCAAAGGATATTATACCAAATTCTGATGAATCTCAAAGGGATGATCATTCAAATGATGTACTAAGTGAGACTCCCAAACCTCATAGAGGTAAAAGAGCTAGAAAAGCTAAATCAAATGGTTTTGATTTTCAGCTATATCTAGTTGAGGGATCAAGAGATCAAATTGGATCATAATATTCTTACTGCTATAGTATTGAGGAGGATCTTAGAACCTATAGTGAAGCTATGCAATCTCGAGATGCTGCTTTTTGAAAAGAAGTGATTGATGATGAGATTAGTTCTATTATAGAAAATTGATGAGGTGTCATTTTATACACTATTTCGGGGTCATTTAACCCCTTAAATCATGCAAATATGCCCAGATTATGTGCTTAATCATTTGTTTTTGGGTTTTTAGCACTTGGATGGCATTTGGAGGAAATACACGTGACTTGGGCTCATTTGGAGAGGAAACGAACGAGATTACGGACCTACACCAAATCCTTGAAGTAATATTGTTTACATAACGTGGAGACGGCGTCGCAATTAGGGACGTCGGTAGGAAATTAGGGCGGCGTCAGGACGTGGCCGACTTAAAGAGGATCTAGAATCATCCACGTAGCGACGGCGTGAGGAGCATAAAGCGACGCCGTCGCTTCGATATCTCTATAAATATAAGGCCGTTTTTAGTGTTTCAAGATGTAAAAAATTTTGGGGATAACTTTGTATAACTTAGGAAGACAAACCCTAGTCCTTATAGCAGCTTCATAGGTCGTTTTTAGCGCCTCAAAACCCTATTATACTACCTTAGATCCATGTTTTAATTCATGTAAGGTTATTTATCATTAATCATTCAATATGTCTATGTGTTGTGTGATTGATTTATCTTCTTGGTTCCTTTATAACATGAGAGGCTAAACCATCTTTTGTATTTACTTATGATTGCATAAAAGTCAAATTGTAGATCCTTTTATTGTTGCTTCTTGTTGATGAATGTACGCGTTAAGCCTTAGAAAACCAGCTTTTGTCTGTATCACTGTTGACACATCTAGGGAAACGCAAGTGCGTAGAAAAGATTCCATTAAGTAACAGTCTTCATACTACCTTGCCACTTATATGGTTGATCCTTCTCAAGGTATTTCACATGCATTTAATATACTCTTAGGGGCCTTGTAATAGTCTTTATACTAGCTTACTTGTGCTTTGCCTTAACAG
>BQNB010127668.1:0-13926 GCA_026074375.1 Tanacetum coccineum
GATGAGAGTTGAAGTTTGGGTGATGGAGTTTTTGTGTCATTTTGGGTTAAATCCACAAACAATTATTTTGGTAGAATGATGTTAATTTTTGGTCTTTTGGAGGCTTTGGAAATGGAAGCTCTAGTGGATGCCATGGATGTTGATAATGGTTAGTGTATGATGAGGAAGATGATTTGTTGGTGATGATCATTTGTAAGGGATTTATGGGAAGGAAATAGTTTAAAAATGGAATGAGTTTGAACTAGTTTAAGTTATTCCAAATTGTGTTCGAGCATTCGGGGCAAAGATAGCTGAGACTAGATAAAAAAGGGTCAAAAGGCAGGAAAAATACTGTTTTACCTGTGATTTACTAGGGCGGTCCCCTTAATTAGAGGTCGGTCCCCTTAAAGATAAGAGGGCCGCCCGTTATGAATTAAGGGGGCCGCCCTCTACTGGTTCCAATTTTCACAGAAAAATGATTGTTCTCAGAATTTTTTTTATGAGGGTATTTCTGTTTTGGTGGTTTATTTGCAGCAAGCCCTATTGAGTTTTATGATCACATTTAATCATATAACATGTAATAAGCATATAAAATCATGAAACCAAAGTAGCATAATTAGTTGATAAAACAAAACAACCCAAGATTTAAATCATCATAGCAAACAAGCATCTAAAGATAACCAACACCCAAGTCTTTCTGAATAAATCAGATAATTACCACACAAGTTGTTTAGAACATACACATAATCAAGTTAAAAATTGTCTAAAACCACATTTAGCTATCTAGCTAGTTTCTCTCCTAAATCTTCACTTCTTCTTCTTGCTAAACACTCCTTTTAGTGCCTTTCCAAATGATTTGAATCCTCCACGCATCTCCTTGTGCATTTGTTGCGTTTGGTTGAGCAAGATGGTTTGTCGTGTAAAGAGAGTTTCATCGGTTTGTTTGGAAGAAGAAGGTATTTGGTAATTTTGGTAGTTGAGTGAACCAAGAGAGTTAAGATAGGTGGTAGGAGATGGAGTACTTGCTCAAGAAGTTTTGACATCATCATCATCATCATCGTGTTGATGAGATGACGTGCCTTGATGATGAGAGGATGAAGAGGAGACGGAATGACATGCCTTGCCACGATCACTTCGAGGTCGTCGAGTTTATTTTAGGACAAGAGGACGCATGACTCGATTAACAATGTCATAGATGCCATTGTCAAGATGAGGATACGTTTCCATGATGTGTCGATAAAGACGAGTTAGAAACATGCCATATGGAAGATTTATGGTTGAAGTAGCTCTAGCACATTCGATTCTTTTGACAAAGAAGTAAGCAAGATTGTATTGTTCTTCGGCAACAACACAATACAACATGTGAGCCAGACAAGCGGAGAGACGGTCCTGATGTCCTCTTAGTCCGAACACATTCTCTCGAATGAGTTCTTCCCATTGCTTCATGTCGGGGCTTAGTTCTTTGTCGGGGCTTAGTTCTTTGTTGAGGTTTGACTTTTAATGGTATGGCCTACCACGACACGTTCTAATTCAAGAAGTCGACGAATGTCATTGGGAGTAGGAAGATCGGTGCAATATGGTCCCTCGGTTTCTTAAGAATATTCAAGAGATGCAAGGTCCTATTCATTGGTGAAAACGGCTTGACCGTTGTACAGGATTTTGAGAATTTAACCGAATTGAGCAAGAGTGAGAGTGATGAATTCATGTTGAATCATGAAAGAGATGACAAGATAGCCATATTCATCGGTTTGAACCGTGACTTGACTATAGAAATCAAGAATGAATCTTGGAACAATCGGATTGTTGATTTTAAAGAGACAATCGAAGTGAATGTTTGTGAAGAGACGCTTAATGTTGTTGGATTTGTAGTAGGCTTGATCAACAACACGACCTTCGTGAATGTTGCGATTTTCAATGGATTTGTAGAATTTGGCAATTGTGGGGGAAATGCCAGGGATTTTGGATACTTTTAGGATGTAGGATTTGGTAAGGGATATATCGGTGGAAGTAGCTCTTGGCATTTTGTCACCTAAACAAGTTATCAACAACATCAAATAAAAAAAATTATACTAAATAAAATGAATTTTAGTATAATGACAAATGTAGGACAATGATTACTTTGACCAAAAAAAATAAAAAATTAAGAAGTGATCTATATGTATCTTAATTTATTTTTGACTTAATCTATGATGTGAAAGAATATATATTAGTTATATATTTCAACACCAAGATCATAAACCAAACACTCCTTTATTAACTTAAAATTAATTTAGGCTTGTCAAAAACTATACGTCAAGTATAATCGTGTTGACAAGTATAAGTTTATTATTTTTAACTTGACAAAAGTTAAGTAGTGTTTGTTTTTATTCAAAAATCATGTTCTTAAAAGGTTATGCCAAACGCCCCTTTATTTTATACCAATCACAAAATATATCAACATATATATGAATTATATATCTTGATGACTTATACAAGCTAGTTAAGTGTTTATACAAGTGACAAAGTTATGGTGGTGGTTATTTCGACTCTAAAAATTGATCCTAAGAAACGAACCAAACACCCCTTTATTTTTATAATACATTTTCTATTGATTCGAAAAGTATACATTTAGAAATGTATGTTTTGATGGGCAAATTAATGTTGTTTTAACATGTTTTTGGCATGAATCAACAATGTATAAACTTTGTTTTAAGATTAGAAAAATACGTATGTATATTTATGAGAATTTCAAACCAAAAATTTTTTTGTAACTCAAGTAGTATTTTGATTCAATTCTATCAAGAATGTAGTATTTCTATGACTACGGGTATCATTTATAGGTATGAACTCCTAAAAACAAAATGAACAAGATATGTAAATGCTGAAGAAATCCAATTTTTGAATTGAGAGCAAAATTGGATGAAATCAAATGTAAGGAATGATGAAAAACTTACAATAGATGTTGTTGATTGATTTGTTAGTGATTACCCCTTGCGAATTTTGGTTAATTTGGTGATCTTGAGGTATGAGTTTGACGGTTATTGGGTGAATGGGTTCGTCACAGCAGGTGGAGGAGGAAGGAAAAGATGAAAATTGATGTTTGGGTATAGAAAAAATCATCTGAAATAGGGAGTGTTTGTTTTTCAGTGGCGGCCCCTTAAATAATTAAGGGGGGCGCGCCAATTACCTACTGCGGTCCTTTAATTTTAAGGGGGCGCCCCTAAAAAAAATTTCTTCGATTGTTTGGCAGTTTTTGTGAGAATGATATGACATTTTTTTAATTAATTCTTTGTTTAATTAAAAAATTTCTTTGACTATTTCGGATGAGATAATCAAGCGTCAATTTGAGAGGCGATTTAGAAATGAGTTTTCTTGCAAGGAGGAGGAATTAATTTCTTTGAAAAGAAAATTAATTGATTCGATTTGAGATAAGACAAGAATGGATAGAGAAAATAATAAGATAGGCAAGAGTAGTTGCGAATATGTAAAAGAAAATTGATTCGAAGGCTGTTGACGATGGTTGACATGGAGCCGAGACGCTCGTTGAAGTGAAGGGAGTTTGTTTCATCCATAGTGTGTCTATGATCGTTGCGTGACTAATCCTACTTCTATGTTAATTGTTAACCACTAGCTTGTTCTTCTTCATCTCCGTGAGTTTGCTATGTTAATTGTTCCGTGAGTTGTAGACGTATGATTATAATCTAAATGAAAGAGTAGTTCATAAAGAACTAATCTCTTCATAGCTAGAAAACCAACAAATGGTATTTCTAGAGACTACACTATTATTTTTAGACTAATTATACTACATTATGAAGTAACACATAGAAATTTACTTGTAATCTCTATTCTTACGAATATGTAAAAGTGCGACGTACCTTTTAGACTTTAGATAGTCTTCGTTTAATGTCTTAGAATGTAAATAATAAGGGGTCATGGGAAACTTATCATGAATTTCTTGTCCGTAGACAAATAATGTTAGTAGATAACATACACTTCAAAGATGGTGATGACTTAGTCATTTGGTCCCCAAGTTTCATGTCTCCCAGGTTAGTGTTTACACATCTATTTTGCATTTGGTTTTTGGCACATTACATGGTAAGCAACTTGCACATTGAGTGCAATTAGTTGGTGTGGACGATTCCCACATTGTGTGAATCGTGTTAGGGTAATTTTGGTCTACATTTGTTCTCCTAGGTTGAGGTGTTTTGGATCGAGGTGGGATTTTTTTTTCTTCTCGGAGGAGGTGTTTTAGCCTTATTGTGGGTTTTAGTAAAATCCGTCTCTGGGTTTTAAGAATGTTTGTAAAAATGTTTTAACTCATCATCACTGCAGTAGGGATTTGGTGTTGTTTATAAAGTATAAATTATGGTTTTGAGTTTGGGTTTGATTCCTCAATTTTTCTTTTGACTGAGACTTCTTGAGCTCTTACAAATTTTATGTTTGGTTACGCTGGTGATCCTTTGATAAAAAATAAATCCCAAACCGGGTTTTATCTACCGGGCAGGTTTTTGAGAACTAATTCTTTTCTTAAGGTGAATGACTACTATCATTAAATTGATGTAGGCCTAGATATTTTTTTTCTCAGTTCCTCATTTTCAATACGTACGTTCATGACATATTTTGCACTCTTCAATTTTTTCCTTACCTTTTTCTAGCCTAGGGATAGTTTCTCTTTTAATTCTAGTACTTTATTTTCTAATTTTTTGTTAGCTTGTTTTTAGAGTTTTATTTTAGCATGACTTTTATTCTAGTTTGCAAAGTGACAATATTCATTACTATTGTCATTTTCGTCTAGTGATGATTGATTATCACTAAAATATTCGGTTTCGGAAAGTACCTCATTGGAATCTTTAGCCATAAGACACTTTTTGTCATTTGTCTTCTCCTCTTCATCATCGTCGCTATCACTCCAAGCTCCCTCCAAGAAAAGCCTTAATTTAGAATTTTTAATGGTTTCGGACAATCTCCGATGAGATGATTTGGATCTCCAACTTGAAACATTGTCTCTTCATTGCTCTTATTTTTTGTCATCTTATTTTCTTTGGAATGATCTTCTTTCTTCATATGGTTGTTTTACGAATCGTCCTTGTCTTTTGAGAAGTTATGAAGTTTCTTACGGGCCATGGGTATTCTTCATCTCACTATCGGAGTTGAACAACTACTCTTCCTTCAATAGACTCCTTTCTAGGCTTTCAAGGCAATAGATCTACTTTGTTCTCTTTTGTTTTTGACGGTTTGGCTTTCTTTCTTGATTTACTTCTTCATAGACTTTTAAATTTCCAATAAGTTGTCAAGTGCAGAGTTGTTAGATTCTTTGACGTCTTCAATTGCCGTGGACTTTGAGCTCCATTTATGTTGCAATGCCCTAACGAAATTCCTAACCACAATTCTTGCTAGGAAAACCTTCATCAAGTGTTTTAGACGCGTATAATGGTGTAAAATTTAGAAAAGCATTATCTATTTGATTCCTCTTCGGAATCAGAATAGTTCATATAGTTGACCAAGCCGATTATTTTATTTGCTTTGACTTGATTATTACCTTGATGAGTGATTAACAAAGTATCCCAAATTTCCTTTGCGGTTTGACACATAAAAATTCTTTCATATTCTTTACGTGGTAAAGCATTATAAATTACCATTTTGGCTTCATTATTTTTAGCAAGTTTCTTTTTAAGATCATCATTTTGTTTGTGAAAAGATACAATTTCATCCTTTTTAGTTTCGGGATTAAATTGAATGGGAGGAAAATCACCATCGGTAATAACATGCCAAAGATCTAGATCTTTTGACTTCACATAAGTTTCGAATCTATTTTTCCAATAAATAAATCCATCACTTTCAAATAGTGGTGGTCTTTGCATAGATTGCCCTTCTAAATATTTTTCTGATTCCATAGATCGATTCAAGTTTTAAAATACAATTTATTTTAAAGATCTTGTTTAACGTGGCTCTGGTACCAATTGTGGAAAACTAGAAGGGGGGTTGAATAGTTTACCGCTTTTTAAATTTAAGTTTTATGTATGTTTGTAAAACTTAGATTCGACCTTTTTGTGAATTCAATGCTTGCACAATATGAACAATGTAAATATATGAAATGATAAAGTAAGACAAGAGATAAGAGTAAGAACAATCAAACCACAACGCGAGGATTTATAGTGGTTCGGTAACGAAGCACCTCTTCGCCCTACTCCACTCCCCGAGCACCAAACTCGAGAGTTTTCTTCACTATGTCAACAAACTCCCTTATGGCGGAGAAAACCATACACAACGTTGCTTATATCAATTTACGACACTAAGCTAAATGTCGAGTTCTAATCTTAGCTAGAACCAATCTATCACAACACAACTTCACGACTTGTTCACGACTTCACAACTTCACAACTTCACGACTTCTTTAAAACTTCATGACTTCTTCATAACTTCACTACATCACTTTACCACACTACTTATATCTCAACTACCTAACACTACTTTGGTAAGATCACAACGATCTAACTATACTTACAAAGATCACCAAGATCTAACTACTACACACAACTACAAGATATATAATTGATTTACAAATATGTGATATGAATGCAACAGCTTGCTATGCCACTAAGGTGTAATAGTCTTCACTAAAAAACCTGATGATTGAAGTCTTCTTTCTTGACATTGAGGAATATAGCTTGGATCACTTGGAAAAATAAAGCTATGATTAAATGATCAAAAGGTTTTTAGAGGAGGATCATGTGGGCTGTTTTTTTGACAGAAAGGGAATGAGTGCAAAAGGTGAGAATATGTTGGGAATAATCCAGTATTTTAGGACAAAAAAGGGAGCGGGGTTAGGGTCGGCCCTAAATAGGGTGCCGGCCCCTTCAAAATTAAGGGGGCCGCCCATTGTAATTAAGGGGTCCGCCCCTTTATTCGACACTCCTTTTTTGTCATATGACATCGGGGAGTGTTTATGTCATTTTCTAGCCGTTTTTAGATCCGAAATTGAGAATTTCAAAATGTTTATTGTGAATAACACATTTCTTTTAAATGTAAAAATGTTTGTGATGTTTATAAAAGTTTAACATTTTCTAATGAGTTTTGTTTGATCATAAAATGCATCAAGAATTTGTTTATTCATACTGGAGTGATATAATTGTTGAAATAAAGAATATACTTAAATACTTGTTTAGTTTATTTTATGTTGAACGTTTTTATATTTTGTGATTATCAAAACGTAAAGATGTGAAAAAATATTATTAATGTTTTTAGGCATTATATTTTATCAATACGTCACCTTGATAGGAACAATGAGAACCTAGTCGATAAGGAATCAAAGGCTTTGATAATAGTCATTGATGAGGAAGAATCAAGTGATCTTGGGATCAATGATGATAGAGGTGAAGTAGATAAAGAAAAAGAATGGGTGGAGTATAAAGAACCCCTTGACTTAGTAAACACAAATGAGGAATAGGTCTATGAATCTTTGAGTAGAGAAAATGCCGAGTTGTTCATTAAACTTCGACTTTAGGATTGAGAAAGGGGAACCTACTAACCTAAAGATTCCGTGCATGATAGTGCGTAAGTTCATAGCCAATGCATATATCAATTTTGTTAGGAATCAAGAAAAGACTCGGTCACACCTACAATACGTAGCTCGTAGGTCTAATATAGTTTTTGGAACCTTAGTAAGGTATAAAGGCCTGAGGCCCATGGAAAGCTCATATAGATCCCATGGCCGGCCAATGTCATAGTATAAGTACTCTCTTCATAGCTTGGATAAGGTGTTGGTTGTTTACTTTCTCATTTCTATAAGCTAATATTCTCTCTTTCCTTTCTCTCTCTAAAAGTATTCATCCTTCCACTTTCTCTCTCAAGTACTTTGTTATTTGATTGTAAGTTTAGATAATACAAGTATTCTACAATTGGTATCAAGAGCCATGGGGTGATTTAGTTTGGTTTTGTGTGCGTTATTTTATCTTGTTTAGGCGTGTGTTTGGTTCAAACTCAAACGAAAGATTTTCATCTTTTATGGGTTTTAAAACCATAAAGCTCTTAACTTCCTTCTTTGTTTATCTTAGTATAGATTAGTTGTACAAGAAAATATTTGGAAAAACATCAAATATCTTGATTTTTTGTTCGAATAGATTTTTGTTCCAGAATCATGAATTCACATTTTTTGATGTTAAAACCATTAAAGTTTGTAATTTTTTAAGGTTCTACTAGTCTTTAGTAATAGCAAGAATAGTACAAGAAAAAATCAGTAAAAACGTCAAAAAAGTAAGTCTTTAAGTGTTTTGAAAAAGTTGGGTGTCGTATCACATTAGGCGAATTAAGCAGGCGAAGTAGTCAGGCGAATTATACGTTTGTGTTAGGCGACTTATACGTGCGTGCTTAGGCGAATTATATAGTTTTGCTTAGGCGAATTATACACATTTTGCTTAGCCGAATTATACAATCTTTCAGGCGAATATACCTATTTTGCTAGGCGAATTATACACGTATTGCTTACGGCCGAATATACAATTTTTACAGGCGATTTATACTATTTTTCAGCGAATTATACATTTTTTTACTAGGCTGATTTTTACATATTGTAAATTGGGCGGTTTATACACTTTACTTGGGAGAAGTATACCATTTGCTTGGGAGAAGTATACACTTTGGTTGGGAGAAGTATACACTTTGCTTAGGAGAAGTATACACTTTGCTTGGGAGAAGTATACACTTTGCTTGGGTGAAGTATACCATTTACTTGGGTGAATTATACCATTTTCTTAGGTGAATTATACAATTTGCTTGGGTGAAGTATTCCACTACTTCCATTAGGTGATTTATACGGTTTTTTCTTTAATTTGTAAAATCCCGTGAAAGATTAACTTCTTTTCCTGGTTTTATCAAGAATTGTAAAATCCTATGTAATTCCATTACTTCAACACTTAAACAAACCTCACTTTAACACAATAACCTCAGATCACTAAACGATCAAAAAGTTATCTATTCTTATTTAATCAATCCATTCAAAATGACAACTTTAGCAAAATTTATGATCATTGTCGGTGCCGACAACCGTCCTCCCATGTTGGAAAAATCTTTGTATGACTCTTGGAAAAGTCGTATGGAACTATACATGGAGAATAGGGAGAACGGGAGAATGATTCTTGACTCAGTTCTAAATGGTCCACTTGTATGGCCTACTATTGTTCAAGAGGATGGTACCACTAGGAAAAAGACGTATGCAGAACTTTTCGCTACAGAAAAGATCCAAGCCGATTGTGATCTCAAAGCTACCAACATTGTTCTTTAGGGTCTTCCACCTGACGTGTATGCCATTGTCAATCATCATAAATTTTCAAAAGAGATATGGGATAGAGTTAAGCTTCTGATGCAAGGCACGAAATTGTCATTTCAAGAAAAGGAATGTAAATTGTATGACGAGTTTGATAAGTTTTCCTTTGTGAAGGGTGAAACATTGTATCAGTACTACTAGAGATTTGCTCAACTAATCAACAACATGAATGTTATCAATATGTCAATGAGACCTGTTCAAATGAATACAAAGTTTTTGATCGGTCTACCACTAGCATGGAGCAAGTTTGTGACGGATGTGAAGTTGGATAGAGATTTGCATACTACAAACTATGATCAATTTGTACTCTCATATCTCAAACAACATGAGGCACATGCAAATGAGGGAGCCCCCCCCCTTCGGAACCCCCCCCCCGCCCCCCCAACCCCCGCTTTAATGCTTTGAACGATACCAAGATCCTTTGCTTTTGTAGCTAACTTACAATCAATGACCGTCTCACTTAAACAACTATCACTATCATACAAACTCTACACAGTTTCCTCAAACAAACCAAACAACAATGATTTCACAAGTTTACTCTCCTCCATCATACTCACCAATGTATCCACCACCTCATCTATCACAACCACAAATCAGTCATTTATCTATTATACCATCAAATGAATACCAGTCTCATATGAATCATCAAACCTCACATGTTCTATAAACTTCTTATCATTTACCTCCAGCTTCAACACAACCAATGACTGAGTTCCCTCAAATGGACTCAGATCTAGCTGTTCCTGTGTTCTCTCAAGGAGATGATCCAATTACCTATCCACAAGGCAATTGGCTTTATTAACCCGCTGTAGCTTACTGCATGTTTCCCTTCCAACACAACAATCAAAACTTTCAACTTCCTCTAATCCGAGAAACCAGGCCACTATTCAAGATGGCAGGATTACAGTGCAACAAGTTCAAGGGAGGCAAGGACAAAGTTATGTTGGTACTGGCTATAAAGGTAATGCTACTAGTTCTGGGGAAATAATATAGGCAGACAGGCAATGGTTGTTAAATGCTATAATTGTCAATGTGAAGGACACATGGCAAGGCAATACACTCAGCCTAAGAGACCAAGGAATGCTGCATGGTTTAAGAAAAAGGCAATGTTGGCTGAAGCACATGAATCCGGTCAAGTTTTGGATAAAGAGCAACTCACATTTCTTGCAGATCTAGGCATTCCAAATGGTCAAGCTGCTCAGACAACTATTCTAAACAAATGTGCTTTTCAAATTGGGGATCTCGATTCTTATGATTCTGACTGTGATGATGTCTCGAATGCAAAAGTGGTTCTGATGGCTAATCTTTCCAACTATGGTTCTGATGTTATCTCAGAGGGATCTCATTCTAAACCTTATCATAATGATATGGATAATCAAAGTATGCATGCAATGCAAGATTTTAAATAAACACTAGTTGTTGATTTTTCAGATAATGAGATAACGAGTGATAGCAATATCATTCTGTACTCTCAGTATTTTCAAGAAACACAACAGGCAGCTGTTCAAGATACTAATTTGCATGCTCAACAAGATTCAATGATTTTATTTGCGATTGAACAAATGTCAGAACAAATGATTAATCATGTAAATAATTGGGAAAAGACTAATAAGGAAAATAATAATGAATCCGTAAAGAATGAGTCGAAACTTTTGAACAACGTCTTAATATTGATTTACGCACTCATGAAAAGATGATTGATTCTCAAATGTATGATATGATTAAAGAAAATCTTGCACTTAAGCAGCAAATTGACTCACTTGAACAAAATCTTTCTAATCAAATCAAGGAAAAGGAATCTTTATTACAAACATTTACTATTTTAAAAATGAATCGAAGAAAGGAAAATAACTACATGGAAAATGAAATGGATTTAGGAAAGAAATAAAAGGACCTTGATCATATTGTTTATAAAGTGAGTCCAATCTGTTCACACAGGCACATGTTAACATAGGCATAGTTTTTTTTCTGATTACCAATCACAAAACAAGCTCTTGAGGTATCAAAAACCATTTTTTATCTCAAGAAGTCTCAGCGGATTAACCAAAACCTTGTTGATGGTAGTGTTATATTAGTCACATGCAGTCTAGTCTTGTGAATGATGATGGAAGAGACATTTGATGTTGGATGAAGTAAGGTCGATCAAAAATGCTTGCAAAACAAAACGATCTAATTTCAAAAGAAAAGAAAGTTAATACTACTCTAATTAATTATGTTGAGTTAAATAAATTGTCTGAAGATTTTGGTAAACGTTTTGTTCCATAACAAGAATTGTCTACTGAACAAGCTTTCTGGTTACAAACTTCTAACCCTAATACTGAACAATCTAATATTTCACCTGGTAGAATAGAGGCTCCTAGTGAACTTCCTAAGGCTAGTTTGGTTAATACAAGTCTTAAAAAGCTTAAATTTCATCTTTCTAATTTTGACACAGTGGTGAAAAAGCAGATTACACCTGATACTATTACAGAAAGGGAATGGGGGCTTGAACACACTAAAGTTGTTTTTCTAAAAGAAATTATTCCATTTTTAAAGACCTTAAAAGACACATTCAATGTTTTTGATAGAGATCTTTTAAATGAGGTAACAGGAGTACAAACAGTTTTTAACCAGATGGAAGCTGCTATTCAAGAGTGTTCATTAGACAAACAATGTTTTGAAATTGTTAAGAATTAACTTTTTCTGGAAAATGATCGACTCTTACAACAAATCATGTCTCAGGATGTTTTGCTTTCTGTTTTGAATTCTACTACTCTTATTGGTGAATCTGTGAATTTAGAAATGCAAAGAAGTGAATCTTGTGATAAGTGTTTCGATCTTGATGATGAGCTTTCGAAAACAAAAAAGTTCATATAATGAACTTTTGAAAAGTTACTCACAACTTGAAAAACATTGTATTTCTCTTGAATTGTCAATACAACTTAATCAAGAAATTTTTCAGAAGGACAAAACCTATGATAATCAAAATGCTCTTGAAATTCCAGAATATTTCGAAAATAATGATTTGAAAGCTCAACTACAAGCTAAAGACACTATAATTTGTAAGTTAAAAGAACATATCAAATCTATTAGAGAAAATGATAAGGAAGAGAAAGTCAAACAAGATATGGATGAAATTGAGACCATAAATATCTAATTGGAGCATAGTGTGGTCAAATTACTTTATGAAAATAAGCGTTTGCATAAAGAAATTGACCATTTGAAACAGATTTACAAAGATTAGTTTGATTCAATTAAAAAGACA
Organism: Tanacetum coccineum; assembly: GCA_026074375.1. Lineage (NCBI taxonomy): Eukaryota > Viridiplantae > Streptophyta > Magnoliopsida > Asterales > Asteraceae > Tanacetum > Tanacetum coccineum. The sequence goes on from BQNB010127668.1 coordinate 12,525, forward strand.
CGTGTTCACACCAAAGAACATAGTGACTCTTTGATTCTTCATTTGAACTCAAAATCTGTTGAAAATGCGAATTTAAAAGCTCAAATTCAAGACAAGGTTTTTGTGATTACATCATTGAAAAATGATTTACGAAAATTAAAAGGGAAAGAAATTGTTGAAAATGATGCACAAATACCCATTGCCACCACTATTGCTCCAGGCATGTTCAAGCTAGACTTAGATCCTTTAGCTTCTAGGTTATTAAGAAATAGGGAATATCACATAGAATATCTTAAGCACACTCAGGAACAAGGTGACATACTTCGGGGAATAGTCAAACAAGCTAAAGCAAAACAACCTTTAGATAATGCGTTAGACTTTGCATGTAAGCATGCCCAACGAATTCAAGAGTTACTGGTATATGTTCGAGATACATGCCCTAATGCGATTAAACTTAGTGCGAAAAAGGTTACTGTCACACCCAAAAACAATGTCAAGAAAGCAACATTAAACAGGTAAAGTCATCTACAATATCAAATTCTAACACACCTGTGTTTTCTCCTACAAGATTGAAGTGTTCTACTAGTAGATGCGGATCAAAGCATACAGGCAATAAAAAGAATGATAGGATCTCACGAACACCAAGTAGGAACATGAAGAATAAAGTAGAAGCCCAACCTAGGAAAGTTAATAAAAAGAATCATGTTGTTGAACCTATTCGTGATGTTGATGTTAAGCATTCACTGTTAAAAGCGAATTCTGAACTAATTTGTGCTACTTGTAAGAAATCTATGTTTGATGGTGTTCATGATATGTGTCTTCTTGATTTTGTGAAAAATGTGAATAGCCGTTCTAAATCTGCTAAGAAACATAAAAAATAAAATATTTAGAAACCTATAGGTCATGTATTCATTGAAGTAGGACTTAAGTGGAAACCAACAGGCATAACTTTCACTATAGTTGGTAACTCGTGCCCTTTAACTACGATCACTTTAGCTAACGTAGTGCCTCCTAAGAAAACCACTTCCCACTCAGTTGAAACACAAAAACCAGAGCTTAAAGTCTACAGCAGGAAACCCAAAAATGTTAAAAATGTAGGTTCGAGTTCCCAAAATCTGGTAGCAGCGGAATGCTAACAATGGGGTGCCACGTTATAGTACAACAAACAAGATATAGGAAACGACCTCAAAGAGACATTTTTAAATAAGTAACATTCGATGCATTATAAAATATCAGAGTTTTCACATTAGGTCCCACATATTTATAAGCGTCATAAACCTTCAACATACATTTGTAACACAAAAGCTTCACGATTTCAAAAGATGACATATGTTTTCAAAAGTTAAAGAGTGCATCGAATTTAAAGAAAACACAGAATCCATCTTCACAATATCCCCGCGGCTCCCATCCAAACTTCATACCT
>BQNB010127669.1:0-18910 GCA_026074375.1 Tanacetum coccineum
CACCAACATATTGATCATCTCATATTTCATTCAACCACATTAACAGCCATAAGGGGGGATATGATAGAGATGGAGCTATGCTGCTATTATTAATAATTATGTGAATTTAATTTGAAGATGATTAGACAGAAATGATATGATTATGAGAGTAAAAGTAAGAGCATACATTGTCTGTGTCAACTTCTGCAATAATCTCCTTAATAGTTTTCTCATCACCCATATTGTACTTCTTTAAAGCATGTTCCAATTCTTCCACTGTTATATATCTGCATTTAGCAAAATGATCTACAAATGTAAGCATAAAATAACCAATAATTTACGTATATGGTGAAATGCTAATAATGCAATTTTATTAACATAAAATATGGTTTAAGAAGATAGTCTGACCCGCTTTTGTCCTTATCAAAGTACTCAAAGGCTTTATATAAGTGGTCTTCCCTTTCCACGCGATTCAAGTGCATTGTAGCAGAAATAAATTCAATATAATCTATTGTTCCATTGCCATCAACATCGGCCTACGAAAAAAACAATGTTACCAATATGTATCACTTGACTACAAGTAGGTGATAAGGGTATATATTATATATGGAATAAAATCAGAAATTTGTAGAGTACCGCTTCCATCAATTGCCTCACTTCTGACTCGGAAAGCTTGGTCCCAAGTTTAGGAAGACCTGCTTTCAGTTCTTCATAGGTTATGGTACCGCTGTTATCTGTATCCATGGACTTGAACATCTCTTTCAACCCAATAATCTCTTCTTCAGAAAGATTTTCTGCAATTACCTAACTCACAAGAGTGGAAGGCTAAATCAGAAAGTGGTGCCAAGTTCAACCCATTTATTTATAAGTGGGTTGATTCGCGTTATGTTTTATCTCCAACCAGTCAACGAACTTTGGACCAGTAGGTCAAATGGATCGCAAGTCCCCTAAGCGTAATTTTACTAGGGCATATTCAATAAACAAGGTGATGAACTTTGACCAATTTAATTTTGGGGGACACTTTATTTGCAGTCACAAAAAGGCACATAACTTTTAATAAGAAAATATTCTAAGTTAACCTGTTTTCTATAGCCACTTACGAAAAGTTCAACACAGCCAATGTTACCAACATGTCAGCTGCCACATCATCCTTTTTGACAGGGTAACATGGGTGAGAAAAAATGTGATGACCCAAAACAGAAAGAAAATTGAAGTTGTATCCCTAGTTTATATGATTTTTAATACATAGTACCTCCAACATCCTTTTCTTCAAAATTTAGTTTAATAGTGCAACGAAATAACTCTCGTAATCATATTTGGCATCTTAAATAGCTATAGAAAGAAGTAAATATAGAAAATTAGTGTCGTGGATCAACCCAACCGGCCGATGCAAAAAGTTACCCACTTTGACCAGAGCAGAACACGCCCCTTTTTCCACTTTTAATCAGAATATTAGACATCTACAATGGAAGATGATAGAAAGGAACAAGGAAACAAAATTAAAAAGAATAAAAAATTGAGTTTAGAAGATAATGTTACCTTGAGAGCTACTTTTTTAAGTTTGTTCATTGCACGGAATTGTTTCATTCTTGTAAGCACAGCAATGTCAATTGGCTTATCTGATGCATCACCATCTTCTCTCATCCATGGATGATCTACATTACAATTAGGTAGAAGGATCTAAGACAAACTAACCTGACTAGAACAATACAATTTTGTACTTTTCTACAAAAATGGGCTTGTGTGCACCTAATTTATAAATCTAATGTATTTAACAAGATTTAAAACTTACTTAAAACTTCAACCGCCGTAAGCCTTGCTTTAGGATCAGACTGTAGCATCTTCTTGACAAGATCTTTAGCACTGCTTGATATGCTTGGCCAAGGATCAGACACAAAATCAAGATTTCCACGTAAAACCGCATCAAAAATGTTCTGCTCAGTTTCTGTAAAAGAATAAAGAATACTAAAACCTTAAAACATTAAACAATACATGTTACAATTGTTGTCTTTATGAAGCAGAGGAAGATTCATTCTATGATGACCACCTCAATAAAAATAAATCTAAAAGGCATATACCTCCCCAGAATGGTGGGACACCGCTGAGTAAAATATATAGAATTACACCGGCACTCCATATATCAGCCTCAGCCCCATAATGCCTGCGCAAAACTTCAGGAGCCACATAATATGCGCTTCCAACAAGGTCTTTAAATACATCTCCTGCACCCACAAGTAACGTTAAGTTCAAAACACAGTGTATGTGAGCTCACTAAAACCCGAGACACTCCACAACACATGCAAAGATAAGATAACACAAAATAGCCTATACAAAACTAATATCTTTCTAACCCTAGATGCTTTGTGGTAGTCAGTCGTACATTTAAAGTGTGAGATCTCGAGCAGTGCTTAAAAGTATAATTTTCTTATACATTATTTTTTGGCACAACATAACCTCTTGGCATTACTTTTTCTTTCCTACCATTACTAATTCAATATGTGGATTCTTAAATATCAAAAACACTGAAATATACATGTGTAAAACAGAGGAAACTAATTGTTCTATAACTAAATTTGTTACCGAAAGCAATATATAATCAGCTCCACTCGACAAAAACAAAGTAACAAGATAGGGAATAGTCGAATAGACCACTTCAAACCTTCAGCAAAAAAACTAAATCCAATTTAACACAATAAAAAACAATCTCGGAAACATAAAACAGAATCACTGACAACTAAACAGCAACATAGAGTCATGACCCACCTAAGAAGAAGAAATTCCATATGCAAACCCCTATCTTTTCTCCCCCCTTCATTTATAACAAGTGGCTGAGAATATTCCCACATCTGTATCTTACAATAACTTCTTATGTGATCCCTTTTCCTATGAACATAATCCAGCTAACATATAGGGATGTTTCGCAAGGAGCATTTAAGAGCGGCTAGCGTTAGCGTTTATCTTTTCTAAACGCTGCTCTTTAAATGTTACTTGAAGACGCATTTAAGCGTTGGCGTTTAGCTTTTTCTATCATTTCACACTTTATAATATACAGCTACGTTACCAAACAATTTTCTAATATAAACCGCTACTCCTCACTTGGCATAAGCACATTATCATAATGCTTTACTATTTTAATTAAAACCTAATTAGAATCCAATCATACCTGGTTTAAAAAACACGGAAAGACCGAAATCAGTAGCCTTCAACGGCGAATCCTCATCCGTATTCAAAAGCAAAAAATTCTCAGGCTTCAAATCTCTATGAAACACGCCCATAGTATGACAATTATGCACCACAGTAACCATCTGTCTACACAAACCCGCAGCGGCTCGTTCCGAATAATGCCCTTTCGCAATAATCCTATCAAACAACTCCCCACCCGCACACAGCTCCATAACCAAATTAACCGAATTTCGATCCTCATAAGCTCCTTTCAACTCAACTATATTCCTATGTCCTGTTAAATGATGCATTATTTGTACCTCACGTCTGACGTCATCAATGTCATCTTTGTTGATGAGTTTCCGCATCGCGATTGACTTACACGCGTATTCCTGGCGCGTGGTTTTGTGTGTGACTAGATGTGTGACTCCGAATTGACCTCGGCCTAGCTCGCGTCCGATGGTGTAGGTGGCGCGTATGTCTTCAAGTGGACGGCCGAGGACACGGCCGATGGGTTGGGGTGGAGCGTGGGGTTGTGGCGCGTGGGATGGAGGTGGCGCGTGACGTGGTGGAGGTGGTTCTGATGGTGAGAGGATTGTTAGGCCGTTAGGTTGTTGGGGTTGTTGTTGCTGACGTGGCGGTGGTGTTGCCGGAATATTGTTACAGTTGCCCATTTTTTTATTTTTGTCTGTTTTGTGTGTGTGAGAGAGTGTTGGTTGGAGATGGTGTTAAGATCGGAGTCAATGGCATGTGACTTGAGTGATAAGTGGGAAGGTGTCTGAAATATTTTGGTGTCTAAATTTACTTATTTGCCCTTATACCAGCACATACACTCGGTATGGGGCTGAGCATGTTCGTGGATCGGATTGAATTGAGAAACCGGGACTCAATATATTTCAGTTTGGTTCTCGATCCACTCTTTTAATGACTTTTGGTTTTCGGTCTGGTCATGTCTGGTCCTACAACTAGACATTATACTTTGTTAAACCTAATGAACAAATAAACCATATCGAACCGGACCAACCTGAACTTGAACGAACATTTCAGTCCGGTGTTTTGAGTCACATCGGCTTTCGGTCCTATCTGATTTTGTTTAATCCGTTCTAGTTTTCGAACCGTACTAAGCCCTACACGTTTTATAGAAATTTTATTTTGTTAAATGATCGTCATAGAAAAGAGTTGTCCAATACCTACAAAGAATACATAATTAAAGAAAAAAAGACATAACTATTAGTATCAGCTTTGATTTAAGTTCATTTATATATTCCTTTCGTCTCATATTAAATGTCTACTTGATTTTTTTAAGTCTTTTTTTTAACTTTGATTTTAAATATTTTAGTTTGTGTTATATAATACTTGATGTAAAATACATGAATGAATTAAGTTTTAAATGATTTTCATTTGGTATAATTTTCAGCAAGTATTAGTATATAACACAAGAAAAGATATTTAAGATCAAAGTTGAAAAAAAGACTGCAAAAGTCAAAACTGAACATTTAATATGGGACGGGGGTAATATCAAACATTTACTCATATATCAACAGACAAGTTTTAACAAACTCACTTTCATCTTTTATTCCAAATATTAATACTTTTAAACCCTTAATTGTTAAGCGAAAAATAAAATGTCATCACGACGAGGATTTAATTATGTTTTTATATATGGGCACTTTGATAGGTTTTCGACAAACTTTTTTTTCTTTGATTTTTTTATGTTTTTCGTCTTTTTCTTTCGTTGTTAAAATTTGCATGAGAAATGACATGTGATTAAACACTAATTTTTAATATTCTAATAAATTCACATGTGATTAAATACTAAGTTGAATATTCTAACAGATTCACATGTGATTTTTCACACACGTGATCTCAATCACATGTTTACTAACTATGATTTTTTCACTTGTGATTATAGAAGTTTCATAAATGAACTAATATAATCTTTATAGAAGTTTCATAAATGAACTAATATAATCTATAACTCGTATACGCTGTGTATGATATATGGTCGTGCCAATAATATATGATTTCATTGCAAAAAAAAGGAGAAAAGCTTTCGATTTATAGACAAATATTTATGTTAATTTTAGTACGGATGTTTAGTGTTCGAACTTCGATATTAGTGTTAAATCACATGTGACATATAATTCGAAGTTTAGTACTGCTAAGAAAAAGTGAGAAAAATGACCCAAAAAATTTTGTCGAAAGTATATCAAAGCGTTTGTCTATAGAAAGATAATTAAATGTTGGTCATGACGGTATAATTTGTTTTGTTTAACAAGTAACGATTTATGAGATATTTAAATTATAAAAAATAAGTCTAATTGAATTTTTAATTTAAATATTAATTAATTTTCTTTTTTACACGATTATTAGTGATTGAGATTTTGAGAAAAGTTTTGTACATTAGATGCCTTTCTAATAAGAAAAAAAAAACTCTCTTCGTTAGATTTTTTTACACTAAGGCCGAGTATTTATCGTTAACGAATTAATTACTTTATGTTATGGGTTAAGTCTATAGATAGGTAACCAACTTAAAAAAAATTAATGTTAGGTAACGGACTTTGTAAAATACCATTATAAGTCACGGAACTTGTTATGACTTGTTAAAATAGGCAATGTGATCGTTTTGAGTGTCACATCAGCATTACGGGCCCACTAGTTTTGCCACGTGTTCAAGTCTCACAAGGGTAAATTGTCATATGCTTATTCTAATAAAAATATTAGACGGGTGCGTTTTTTTCTACATCTTTGTAGGATATTGGATATCATAACACAAAGGTAAGATTAGGGGTTGGCCGATTCTACACAATGGTTTAGAGAGAGAAAGTGGAGAGAACTAGTGAGAGAAACACCTTAAGTGTGTGTTTGATAAAATGAACAACCAACCTCCTTTTATGGCTGGAAGGAGGCTTAAATACATGAGTCTAAACATCCCAATTGGGCTATGGTGTGGGCTTACATGTGGGTAAAAGACCCGACCCAATACCATATGTTATACGCTTACTTACAAACTACGAGCAATGCTATTCTAGACAATACACGGGGTGACCGACTCTTTTTCTTAATTCTAACAATCTCCCCCTAAAGGAGGTCACTTCAGAAATTACAATTTGAATCCTAGCATTCTATGAGTTGATCTTTGACTCTGGCTCGTAGTCTTTGATTCTTCAAGTACTATCTTTGTACGGCAAGTAGTGATCTTTGAGCATAGTTCCTTTGACTTGTGTGATCTTTGAGCTTTCTTTGAGATCATCAGCCATAGTAAATCTCTTAATCATTCTTGTTGTGTAGTAATGCCTCCATGTGATGTTGTGACATTCGGACCGGCATGCTCACACTTTTTTGGGTCATGATTGCAAGCATCAGAGTTGCGGAAGCTGTGTTGTCGGTCTTTCAGCTATTTATGTCTTTGATTAAGAATGTGAAGTGTGAGCATGGGGTTGTGAATTAACGTGTCGCTGGCCAGCCGCTGCTACCTCCGGGATTCCTGCAAGTGTACGTTAGTAATAAACAAACGAAAGTGTCTTTGTTCACTTTCGTTGAATAAGGTTGCAAGAACCACGGTTCCCCGTTTGTCAGTATAAATACTGCCTGTGATCAGGTAGAATTCTGAAGAATCTCCTTGACAGGGTTTCGCAGCTGCGCTAGCCGTTCTCAAACTGGAGCGTCTCAAAGTAAACAAAGCACGGAATGAGTGAACCAGTGAATTAAAACCCACCGATTAATGAGAAATTGATTTGAAAATCAGTCGTGTGTCACTCAGGAAAGAGTTTTTGTGACACATTGAAAGTTTTATAATATAAAATCAAATTTTATTAGAAACACTTTTGTTTTGAAAGATATACACAGTCAATGTGCTCGAAAATCAGTTGTTGAGCACATCGAAAGGTTTTTCAAAAACTACTCGTCAATTCATATACTGGAACAAGTTTGATTCACTCGGAATCGCCCATCGTTGCTTTCCAGTCGTCATAAGTTTGATCCTTAAGAGGATCTCACAAGTCACCTACCAAGAGCTTGTTTGATGTTGGCTCTAGAAGGATTTCCATCTTCATTGTGAGTACTTTCGTATCACTCGGATGTTCTGGAAATACCACGAGGATAATGCGTAGGACTCTTAAGATATTACTTGTTTTCACAGTGTGTGAAGAACAAATATATTATGAATTAGTGTCCTAGCGAGATTTGTGGATGATCTCATGGCTCTAGACTCAATTGTGCATTTTTGGTTTTAGTTGTCGGAGGCTGGAGCAGACTGCCACCTTTTTAATATCATCTAACTCGAAGTGAGAGAGACGATAGAAATGTATTGATCTCCGTGAGAAATGAAACAAGAATCCTTTGAGGGATCTTGAGTGGCTAGGGAGGGTTGTGCAGCGTATCAGTGGGTCCATGATACTTGTCTTCAATGTCAGCAATCAACTATGTGATTCTGACAGTATATGTATTGACCCGGTTTCTGCCTAATGCGCCTATATGTGAAAGGTGGGCTTCTTTCTTTTCGCCCTTTATTCTTTACATTTCTTTTTCATTCTTCATCCTTCAGTGATTACCAGAGACTTCATTACTATACCTTGTTGGGTATGTTCTAGTAATAGCTCTATCTCTAGTCTGCAACTAGTATGCCTTATTCTCACATTACACCTTTTTGTAATCATACCTAAGGACTTCTATTACTAACTAATGGATTTACCCTGGTAGATTTCCCTCTGCCCCTCCGGCTCCGGCGGGATCGTGGGAACGAGTACCTAACCTTACCATCCTTATAACTCCGATAAAGTAAGTACATGGTCGGTCTATTGGTACAGTTCACCTTGCCATAAAACTATTTGATAAAATCCACCGAGGTACTTGTGGTATAACTATCAAAGATTTTGTACCTGAATTGGTTTTTCATAGCAGAAAAGCTCCCTCTCAACTTGTTCATCGATTCACAAAAATGGTTAGCACATGGAGGATGGAGTGCACACTTGAGTCATTATTATCACATTTTTATTAGATTACATATTTTAATCCCATATTTCTCCCCCGATCAAAAATTTTAAGCCCATTGAGATTTTGGATCCCAATGGATTTAAATATGTTAAAATTTTGAGAGAAACATGAGATGATTATATACAAGCCAAAATTTGGAACATATAATTGCTCCCCCTCAAATTATGAGGGATTCTGTTAGTGTCAGGTATGATAAGTTTGAAAGATTTTGAATTTAATGAAAAAATCGTGAAAAATTCATACTCTGACACATAACATACTATAGCTACACAACTATCTAATGTACAAAGTTTACAATATATTACAAATGATATTGACCTTATAAATGGAATGAAGAGATCATTCTGTTCTCTGAAGAAGTCTGTAGTCAATATCGCGAACACGTCCACCAACAAAGCATTCCAAGTTCCGGTAGATCCTTCTCGTCTTCGGTCGCCTTTCAATAGCAGACATAAACTCTTTGCTCCTTGTCACATCCTTATAAGTCCAAAATCGCGTATTCATACCCGGATTGAGCCGCTTAATCTTGAATTCCTTAACTTTGTATCCAGTTTGCTTCAGGATTTCTTGTCAAACCGTACCATCACTGAACTTGTATATCTCGTTGAACCTCATAATCTTTCGTTCATTATTGTTAACCGGGAACACTACTGCTCGAGGAGACTCAATGATGGTATAATCATGCTTGAACTCGAAGCCCTTCGCATCCCATCCTGGTTTAGTGAGGTTCAGCTGTGTCTGGTAGCTTTCAATGCCGAGTTGAAAGTCTTCAACCCGCTGTCGAATCACTAAGTTTCGGGTCCATAGTTTGACAGCAGTAGATAACATACGTTTGTCGGAACCAGGAAGATGATCAAGATGACCTTGAAAAGGAGCAGATTCAGGTCTTCAAAGTCACTGGGCTACAGGTTCTTGAAATCTTTTTCAGCAATCTTGTGTTCTTGGAAATCAGCTCGTCGAAGAATAATTTCGCTCAATTAGTCATACCCGTATCTTGAATAGGCTTTGATTCTGACGAACCTGAGAATCCGCATGTGCGTTCTGACTTCTCTTCGATGTGACGGCGAATCATGTATCTTAATGTAGAACTTCTGTCGATTGAACCACCAGTGAGAAATACCATAAGCAGCACTTATGTCATAGGTGCACACCTCATCAATCCACATTTGCTCTGGCACTAGTAGTTTAACTCCAAAGTCAGGATAACGAGCAGCCTTCATCTTAGAAATTGACAGTGCGGGCCTGCTTCCCTTGTTGTCAAATCTCAAATACTCCAAGTCTTTATTGAAAAAGAGTTGTGTTTGAATAGTGACATGACCTAGAGGACCACCGAGAGGCAGTGGTCGGCTGACATCGATTCTGACTTGATCACCTTTCGGATTCGCCCAGTTAATTTGATCTGTAAGCATCTTGTGACACTCCTCCATCTGGAACTGAAGGTGAATGACATCTGGATAGAAAGCTTTAACAACTTCATATGCCTGCCCGTCGAAGTCTGCTTGTGTAAGCACAGTCTTGTTTACTTTTTGGCAGTACAAGTTCATGAAAGTCGTCATGTCTCCAGTCTTTGCAAGCAATGAGTTCTCAGCAGGGGGTTCATAGGTTGAAACTAACTCAGTATCCCAGTTGTTCTCAGCATCTGACACATTGGAAAAAGGAATGGTCCAAGCAGGTTCAGGAGTTGCTGGTCTTTCTTCTTCGAGGAGTGGTTTCCACCAGTCTTTTCTCATGTCAGCTTTTGGTAGGTGATCATTCCCGGTGTCTTCATCATCAAACAAATGTACATGTTCGTCGGGAATGGAATCATCATTCATCAGATAATCTGTAGGAGATGTTTCTTGAGTAGCAGTAAAACCAGCTGACTCGTATCTAGTGTCAGATGTAGTCCAAGCCATAGATTGTGGTGTTGAGGTCGCAGTCTTGGACAAACTTGGAGCCCCATTGCCTTGTTGCTGATTGCCTCGGTTAATATCAGTAGATGGAAGAGGATGAGGTGGGGGCAACTAAGAAGATCTTGATGCTCCTGAAGTACCTAGAGCACCAGAAGCGCCTGCTGGAGGTGGTGGAGGATGCGGCTGTGGAGGTGGAGACCCAGAAGGAGTTCTTGGTGAGTCACGTTTCTTTCTTTTCTTCCTGTGAGCTTCCTCCAGATCTGCTAGAAGTTAATTTGAATAATCACGCTCCAATGACTTTTGTAGTGCATCAAACAAATTCTTGTGATCTTCATGAGCCTTGTAGGAGTTGTCTTCAAACATTCATTGTTGGAGAATTTCCTTCATATCAACGGCAGGCAGATCACTGAAGCGAGCTCGAAGTGGAGCTTGCATTGCCCAGTCAACTGCATCGGTAACAATCTCATCAACAACTACCTTAACTTTATGACTTATGTTGAGATTCTCCAGGGCAGATAATCTTGATGCATGATTGTCAATTCTTCCATCAAGATTGGAGGCAGTCTGAAGGTAACCTTGCATCTTCTCCTCAATCAGACCTAACATATCATGACTCTCCACTTTTCTAAGCCTTTCCTCCAGATTCAGGTTTGCTTGTACCAAGTCAGCGATATGAATAAAGGTATCATTAAGACGAGACTCAATGCTGGTGTCTGTTGGGTTTAGTGGAGGTTGTGATGGTGGAAGTAGTGGTGTGGTTGTTGCTACTGTAGGTGTTGTTGTTGATGTTGTGATTATTGTTGTTGTTACTGTTGCGCCAAGAGTTATAAACGGTAGAGGTGAATGGACATTGGTATCATCCAGTCTTGGTCTGGGAAGGTCTATAACCTTGAACGTCATTGGAGGGACAGAGGAGGTGTCTTGTTGAATGGTTACAGTAACCATTGATTCAACTTCTGCTTCAGTATGCGTCTTCTCTTTTTCAGAATCAGACGACTTGTCATTGAGAAATTGATCACTAAAGTTGAAGTCTTTGTCCAAGTGATGCAGAGACGATAGAGTTCCTGTGGAGCTGGCAAGTTCTTCAAGAATAACCTGCTCTTCAACTGGTAGTTTAAGATTATCTTGGACATTCAGATACATTGTGGAGGTGAACTCTTCTTGTATCTGCTCTTCTGTTGTCTGCTCGGCTTCTGCTGTTTTCAGCACCTCTTCAGCTTTACCAAGGTCCGAGCCACCCTGACCTTCATCCTATACACTAGTGGTTGTTACAGGAGTCTCGGTGTGTGTGACCTCCATCTCAGTATCTTTGGCTACCGAGATGTTTGGCTCATCAGACTCTGTTTCACTGTCTGCGGGAGCAAGTTCAGCATCCAAGGAAGGAGATTCAGCACTTCCAGAGGGTCCAATGGTCATAGGAGTGCGCCTCTGAAAGATAAATTGATCGGTTGGGCTCTTCTTCTTTGAAGTCTGAAGGGTGAGTAGATCACGAGCAGCTTGTTTTTCAATGACTTTCTTTTTTCCCTTTCCTTGTACCTCTGGAAGCGGTTGAAAACTCCCAGAGTCAGGTTTCCTAAATACCATCGGACGAGCTGGTCCATGAGTTCGTTCCTCTTGTTTCTTTAAGCTTAGTACCAAGGCCCGTTGAAGGTTTGCTTCTTCATCATTATAGGCAGGTTCCTTATCTGGAACACCTTCATCAACAAATTCATCAACCAACTTTAGAGGGCTCTTTGACTTGCGCTTCTTTGTCACCTTACCTGCTTTTGAATGTTTGACAGGAGATGGTGCATCAGATGTCTCCTTAACCAGCTTACGCTTTTTACCTTGGACTTCCTTAGAGGATTTAGTTGGTGCTGGTGTTGGTTTGGGTGGTTGAGAAGAAGTGGGCTTGGGAGCCTTGTCACTAGCGGGTTTTGTGACTTTAGTTGGCTTAGGTGCATAGGGCTTGGTCTGCATAGCTGCCTTGGGTTTAGTAACCTTGGTAGCTTTAGGAGATTCGGGTACTGCTTCTTCCTCTACCATACCGCGTTTTTCATCCAGATATCGTTGATACTCAGCGACATGAGCCAGGTATCCGCCATAGTATGGTGCTCTTTTAATTGCATCAGTGAGAAGAGCATCAGGTATCGTCATACCAAATACTTCCCTACCATCCTTTGCAACAGACCTAAGAGTGCCCAGAACGTTATCCTCATGCGAGTAATGAAGAGGTGAACCAGTTCTTGGGTATATATTGTGCTTGGTTTTTAAGTGATGGATGATTAGTTTGGTGAATCTGATGCTTGGGATAAGCAGAGGAGTAGACTTCTTCTTTCCACGTGAAGCCATGTCAGACACTTCTTGTCAGTGAGGAAGGTTTGTATTGATTGAACAAATTCTTCCCAAATCCTCTTAGCATAATCGATGTTGGAGCGATGAATGATACCCCAAAGAATTTGAAGCACAGGATGTCTTGGCCTATCATGTCCAGCAGTTTTACCTATAAGGCACATGTTGATCATGGACAAGATGGCTCTTCATGGTTGATAGAGATCATTAACGGACATTGCAGACACGTTCCTGAGCATACAGGGGTATCCCAGAGTGTTGACATAGTCGATAACTGCTTCACTCAAGGGTGGAGCCACAAATGGATTGTTATCATCGATTGGTGTGATTTGAAGTGCCTCTCTGAGAATATCTTTGTGAAGGTTGAACCATTTCTCATCCAACTGACAGCTGTATATCCCTGTAGTTGAGTCATAACGCATGGTGTCCCAGAACTGTTGAATGTAAATTGCGGGAATCGTAGAAGATGCCGTGAAGGCCCTGAAGAAATTGGTATTTTTCAGTATGGCCACAGCAACCTTGAAGATTGGATTCCTCTCTGACTTCAGTACATCTAGCACGTAGTTACTCTTGCCGACTGGCACCCATTTGCGAAATGGTAAAATTTGATCATCCGTTCTGGTTGGTGGTACTATAGCAGGAGCTTGTTCAGCAGGAACATCATTGACAAGAATATTCATGTCAGCCATAGTATCTGCACAGGTAAATCCAACAGCAAGACATACATACAGATATATGATGTTAGATGAGAGCAATTGCTCAACGGGATATAAATTCAACAATGGATTTTACAGAGATAAAATACTTAAGCTACCCTGTGACAGAGGTCAACAAGTTTGGTCAATTCTAAAGTCAACAGAAGTCAACCTTAGATTGAGTTGACACAAGGCTATTTGACAAATCGCTAACACAATCAAATGACAACTCGCTAGAATATTCTATTAAGGATACTCAACTCGATAGAATATTATATTAGGAATACTCAACTCGCCACCAAATTAGAAAAAATTTGAAATAGAGGGTTGAATATTTTAATATTAAAATAACGCATGGTGTCCCAGAACTGGTAAATGTAAATTGTGGGAATCGTAGAAGATGCCGTGAAGGCCCTGAAGAAATTGGTATTTTTTAGTATGGCCACAACAACCTTGAAGATTGGATTCCTCTGTGACTTCAGTACATCTAACACATAGTTACTCTAGCCGACAGGCACCCATTTGCGTAATGGTAAAATATGATCATCCGTTCTGGTCGATGGTGCGATAGCATGAGCTTGTTCAGCAGGAACATCATTGGCAGGAATATTCATGTCAGCCATAGTATTTGCACAGGTAAATCTAACAGCAAGACATACATACCGGTATATGATGTTAGATAGGAGCAATTGCTCAACGGGATATATATTCCATAATGGATTTCACTGAGATAAGACACTTAAGCCACCCTGAAACAGAGGTCAACAGGTTTGGTCAATTCTAAAGTCAACGGAAGTCAACCTTAGATTGAGTTGACACAAGGCTATTTGACAAATCGCTAACACAATCAAATGACAACTCGCTGGTATATTCTACTAAGGATACTCAACTCGCTAGAGACAACTCGCTAGAATATTTTATTAAAAAAAAAATACTTAACTCGCTATTAAATTTGGAAAATTTGAAATAGAGGGTTGAATATTTTAATAATAAATAAATCTTCCTCAACTCGCTAATGGATAACGAGTTGCATGTTCACAATTAAATAATAGAATAAATTCAACTCGTTAATGACAACTCGCCATGAATATTTTATTAAAAATACTTAACTCGCTATTAAATTTGGAAAATTTAAAATAAAGGGTTGAATATTTTAATAATAAAAAAATTTCCTCAACTCGCTACTGGATAGCGAGTTGCCTGTTCACAATTAAATAATAGAATAAATTCAACTCGCTAAGGCACTACAACTCGCTGCCAAGAAAAATCACTCAACTCGCTACTAAGCATACAGACAAATTGCTAAGACCTAAAACTAGATTTCCACCGACTAGTGCACATACATGCTTAATAAACATATAGCAACAATCAAGAGCATCATAACAACAACAAGCACCTATCTATGACTGATAAAAGACAATATATACCACGAAAATTATCTCGACCACAAATTAATGAAAGGGGATGCAATTAAAAGACAAACGAGGCATCATTCATCCATTCTAAGCCTAACCCAGCAAACAAAACATCATTACAAACTCAAATAAAGATTTAGGTGATAAAACTAGTCGAACTCATTGATTTAGAATGATTCAGTGTGATTTAGGCTACCATGTTTTAGATTTAAGATGTTTACAAGATATAGATCATAAAACAATAGATACCTTAACAAGATTAGCCACCGAAATCACAAATCGACACAAGTTTTAAACTAGCGAGTTACGGGTTGAGGTTTTTTTAGAGAAAAGTTTGACTGTATTTTAGAGGGTTTGATCAAGAGTCAACTCGCTAAACCTATTTATTCTTCTAACATTTTCACAAGTTGGCAAAATTGGTCCCTTTACTTCCAAATTCCTTTTCTTTGTGGTTTAAGGTATTAATAAGGTTTATACAAGTTTCAGAAGACGCACAAATGGTCCTTATAGTTATATAAGCCTAGGAAACATTTAGCAAATTACACATAAGTCCTTATACTCATAAATAATTGATAATTTTGGCCTTTTAAGTTAAATAAATTTAACTCCTCTTTAAATTGTAACCCTGTTAAATACAAAAACCTTTTTCTAATTAATTATTTGATGAATTAAAATGCCCGTTAGATGTCATAAAATTTAAAACCACTATCCCCCTCAATCAATGACCCGTTTTCTATTTAAAGAGCTGTAGTCGTTGATTGAGTGTCAAATTTTGAAAAATTCAAGTCTGATAGATTTTCAAGCAACACGTTTCCACCATGTGTAGTACAAATAATTTTCTGAAGAATCATAGATGAAGAATTATCTGGTTAAAAGGAAGAGTTCTCTTCTTAATCAAGAAATAATGCACTGAAGCGTACATTAGATCGAGGGTGCACGGATATGAAGTAATCCATGCCCGGGAGAACTTAATCACTCATTGCTAGGAACAGCCATCTTTTTGGCGACATGCTTTCCTCATTTTGAAGAGCGGGTTGCAGACGGAAATGACTGTAAGCCATGAAGACATGTTTTAAAAACAATTTGAACTTCTGCTCGAACTTCATTTAAAGACCCATGTCATTATTGAATGACATTTCTAGGTCCGTAAATGTTATCGATTTACAGAAGACATGTCTTGAGAAACTATTTTTTGTATTTTCAATTTTTTAATTTTTATGGTTTTTGTAGGTTTTATAATTTTCTATTTTGTTTTTGTGTTTACATATATACAAATATACATATGATATACTAAGACCATCTTTTACTACTCTTCTCCTTCCTGAAGATGTTTAAGGGTTTCCGGAGTCATACTCTGTTGAAACCAAGATCTAGCCATCTAGGATATCATAACATTGAATAATATGCACAGCGGAATTAAACAAGTAAGAACATCAATGTTTAAAAACAAGGTTTTATTAATCGAACGTTTCACCTTTACCCCACACACAATCTTGGGGCTACGCCAACTAACGATGGTGTACTAACTAACTAACATGCACATAGATGATTCATGACTCATCTATGGCTTTCTAACACACTAACTGACTCTAGGCGTTTACACATGACCCATACGCCTAGAAACCCTAATAATTTAGTCGACTACATTGTGAATGGATTATTAATTCTACGGCCTAGGATCTCTATTTAAATCATATTAAATCACATTAAATCACATTAAATACTTTCCTAGTCTTTATCTTGTAAATCTTTGACCAAATCTTCATTAATTCTTCAAAATCTTCCATCTTTGTAGAATTACATAGTTGCCAGATTTAGTCCTTTTGTTTCATTCTTTTATTTATTTTGTCTCATCAAATCAAGAATCCCAACAATCTTCCCCTATTTGATGATGACAAAACAAACAAAGTCGTGTACGAACTTCATCATAAAGCCAAAGCTTCCCCTGAAGTTGAGATGTAATCATCTCCCTGAATGAAACAAAATCTTCCTTTGTAGATAGCTTCCCCTTAACTTATGATCATGCCACCACACATAATAAGCTGCAAATCAATAAACTTGTAATCTTCTTCCCCTTTTTGTAATCATCTAATAGGGGTCTTCTGTAGAAATGCAACTTGGATCATAACAGCTACAAATCATATACCACAACTACTAATCCAGCCTTCCAATACTCAAAATACCCTCCATGAAGCATAATACGAAAAATGACTTTGAGCAGTAGAAATATAAACTAGCAGTAGTAATAAAGATCAGCAGTAGTAATGAAACACTTCCCCTCAAGTGGTGCATGTAGATGGTTAAACATTTAATCAATAAGCTTCCCCTGAAACCCATATGTTTACCATCTCTTGAATTTCGAACTCTGTAGGCTCTATGTAGTAATTACTAATGAAGAAAAATAAAAATAACCAATTTGTTGAAGAAGTTGAATTTCCCAAACTTTTGTCTTATGTCTTGTTGATTCACGTGAAGAAGTAGACCTATGTCTCTTGACAAAATCCTCAACTATATGAGACACTGAATAACACCTTTAAGTGATAGCAAATGTACGTAGTAAGCATCATAAGGTAGATCGTACACCTTTGCTAGATTCATCAAGTCTTCTTCACCACTTTGTAAGCACGAACAAGTTATCTTTAAAGTGTCTCAACCTTTAAGATATGATAAGAACACGTACCTGTGAAACTCAACTACAACATCAAATAAGCAATATTCAAATGTCTTCGTAATCACCTCTTCAAATAATCTTCAAAATCGAGCCATAAATCGAATAAGAATAAATTGTTTTTGAAAAACAATTCTATTCGAGATCCAAAAACCATCCGATTAATCCATCCATGTGTCATCCGATATCTGATAAAGCAAGCAGTACATTCTTGATATATCGGACAATACGAACAGTACTTTCTTTTTAAATCCATCCAAAGCGGTACTTTCACAGAATTAGCAGCACAAAGTCTTTCTTCACAGCAGCACTTCCCCTTGAATGAGCAGCACCTTAATAGAACGAGCAGTACTTTAATTTTTCAATCAATACCCGTTGTTAGAACTTTGTTACTGCTGCTGCTATACCACAAAGCTCATCGTCTCATTCTCTGTGACTTGGATGCCAATACCAGTACCAACTCTTCCTCTTGAACAACAGTACTTTAAAATATCCGAGTAGTACTTTCATGAACAAGCATATACCATTCGAACCTTTATATACCTCCTTACAAGAATGAACAGCAACAATATAATCGTCTCCCTTTTTGACAGCTTGTACGTATTGTGGACCACAAGTATCACAACAACCTTGTTCACATGACCATGAGAGTGATTCGTCCTTCCTTGACAGCATATATGTATACTTGATCCTATACTAGTCTGATCCGTGGTCCATCTCACACAATTAATAAACATGGCCCATTTAATTTTGTGTATATATGTTAGACCTGCTATAAAAAATAGAACGCCATATGTGGGAATCGAACACCAGACCGTGAGAAAGAAATAATTAAACAACACCCAATAACCAACTGTGCTAGTAAGCCATTTGTGTTATTCTTCTCATTAATTAATACTTGTTCCCTCTTTCCACGCGTAGCAACACAATATCTGTCATAAAACTGTTGTAAAAGTGTCGCTAATTTAGAATCTCCTTCCTCCCAAATCTGTTAGTGACGCATTTTTTTTGTCATTAAACTTTTGCTGAACCGTCACTATTCTTGGCAGTACAAAAATATATCGAGCAGTACTAACTCTCGATGACCCTTGCTGCTTTTTCTTCTTTAGAGCAACGAGCAACATTAACATCCATGGAGAAAACCTTTTAAGCCCAAGTACCAGCAGTATTTAAAATCCAATAGCAGCTTAACGCGTTTCGTTAATAAAGAATCAGAATATTTGAATATCAAGATATGTTTCTCATCTTGACGCATATCTTCTTTATTTATAACTGATATCTTTTTACTCCATAGAAATAACTTTCCATAACAACATACACATGCCAAAACCATCGTATATCATTCAAATAAATACACCACGTGAATTCATCAGCAGTAATCATTCATGTTTAAAATCTTTAAAGCTCAATAAATCTACAGCCCACGTTAAGATTTAAAACTCACCTTTGATTGCTACTGCTGTTGTCGCTCCTTTTTGATGTCATTTGAACTCTTATCATGACTATATCAGATTTGTTAAAGAACAGAAAGACAACGTATACAGTAAATCTTTTTGCTTTACCGAATTAGGGTTTTGTGAGAACCCTAATGTCACCGAATTTGTTGTTCATCACAAACCAGAAAACCATATTTGTAAAAACCTTGTATAAACCCTAGATATCAAGAGCAACCTGCTCTGATACCACATGTTGAGATCATTTTAAACTCATCTAGGATCGTTTTACCAATAACAATTGTAACAATTATGCACAGCGGAATTAAACAAACACAAT
>BQNB010127670.1:3255-19404 GCA_026074375.1 Tanacetum coccineum
ATACGTATTATATATTATATTATATATATTTTTTAGAGTGAATTTTCCTTAGGGAATTTTCTTAATTGCTCTTTGAAGTATTATATTATATATATATTTTATATGTATGTAAAACTGCTATCAATGGGTCATGTGAACTATAAAAACATGAACAGATTGGTAAAGGGTAACTTAGTTAGAGGACTACCCCCTAAACTTTTCAAGAATGACCATACCTGTGTTGCATGTTGTAAAGGCAAGCAACACAAAGCCTCTTATAAGGCCATTACTGCTGTGAGCTCCATTTCTGAGCCTTTGCAATTGCTTCATATGGACCTCTTTGGTCCTACATCAATTCGAAGCATTGACCACAAATATTACTACCTTGTGATCACTGATGACTATAACAAGTTTTGTTGGGTTTTCTTTTTAGAACATAAGGATGAGACCTATCTTATCCTTAAGGACTTTATTAATCTTGTAGAAAACCAATTAAACAAAAAGGTAAAAGCTATAAGATGTGATAATGGTACAAAGTTTAAAAATGCTCATATTATTAAACTATGTGGGTCAAAAGGGATAAAGAGGGATTATAGTAATGCCAGAACCCTACAGCAAAATGGGGTTGCTGAGAGGAAAAATAGAACCCTCATAGAGGCAGCTAGAACTATGTTGGCTGACTCTAAGTTACCTACTATGTTTTAGACTGAAGCAGTAAGAACTGCCTGTTATGTCTTAAATAGAGTGTTGGTAATTAGTCCTCATAATAAGACACCCTATGCTTTATTGACTGAGAACCTTCCTTCAGTCAGTCATTTTAAACCCTTTAGATGTCATGTGACCATTCTCAACACAAGTGATCATTTGGGTAAGTTTGATGGCAAGGCTGATGAAGGCTACATTGTTGGATACTATGCAAGTAATAAAGCCTACAGGGTGTACAATGTGCCTAATAAAAGGGTAGAAGAGACAATGAATCTGAGGTATCTTGAGGAAAAACCTAATGTACAGGGTCTTGGTCATGAATGGTATTTTGATCTTGACTATTTGACTGATACTTTAGGCTATACACGTGATAAAGCTAACCAATCTACAGGAACACAAGCAGCTTCAACTAACCTTGCAGGTACACAAGATGCTGATTCAGACCCAGAATGTGATGAACAAGTCATCATTATCCCTTCTTATCCATCATACAGCATTCAAGAAGCTGAGCCTAAAGATACTTC
The DNA here is from genome assembly GCA_026074375.1 of Tanacetum coccineum. NCBI lineage: Eukaryota > Viridiplantae > Streptophyta > Magnoliopsida > Asterales > Asteraceae > Tanacetum > Tanacetum coccineum. The sequence goes on from BQNB010127670.1 coordinate 4,464, forward strand.
TAGTGATGAAGGTGATGATTCTCCTCTTGATTCTGCTGAAGAAATTTTTCAACAGGAGCTTGCAAGGCTGAAAGGTCAGGTACAAAGAGCCACCTCTGATGCAAAGGATGCTGAGGAACTTCAGAAGAGAGCAAGTTCAAAAATAGTTCCTCCTGGTAGCATACCAGTTCCTCCTGGTAGCATACCAGTTCCTACTGGTAGTATCCAAATTCCTTCTGGTGATACAACAATTTCTCCTGGTAGTGTTACAGTTCCTACTGGTAGTATCCAAATTCCTTCTGGTGATACAACAATTTCTCCTGGTAGTGTTACAGTTCCTACTGGTAGTCCAACTGACTCATTCTTTGATGATGAGCCTACAACAAGATTTCCTAGTCCATCAGACCTTAGAAATAATGAACCCTCACCTGGTATTTTCTCTTCTTCATCTTATGATGATGAGTTTGGTGCTGATCTAAACAATTTAGCATCAACTGTGGAAGTCAGTCCTGTGGCAACTAAGCGAATCAATACAATTCATCCTCAATCTCTGATTATTGGGGATCATACTTCAGCTGTGCAAACGAGAAGCAAGGTCAATAAGACTACTACTGGTGAATCTGCTTTTATTAGTTATATTCATGACCAGCAAAGAAACAATCATACAGACTTTCAACATTGTCTGTTTGCTTGTTTTCTTTCTTAAGTTGAACCAAGAACTGTAGCTCAGGCCCTTGAAGATCCAAGCTGGGTTGATGCTATGCAGGAAGAGATGCAACAGTTCAAGTTTTAAAATGTATGGATTCTTGTTGATTTACCAGAGGATAAATATGATATTGGGACTAAGTGGATACTCAAAAATAAGGAACAAGGCTAGACTTGTAGCACAAGGACATAGACAGGATGAGGGCATTGATTATGATGAATTCTTTGCTCCAGTTGCAAGAATAAAGGCAATCAGATTATTCTTAGCATTTGCCTCTTACTTAGGATTTATGGTTTATCAGATGGATGTTAAGAGTGTGTTTCTTTATGGTAGAATTGATAAGGAAGTATATGTCACTCAACCTAAGGGATTTGTGGATCCTCAACATCCCAAGAAGGTCTACAAGGTAGTCAAAGCTCTATATGGACTTCATCAAGCACCAAGAGCTTGGTATGCAACCCTTTCTACCTTTTTGCTGAAACATGGTTACAGAAGAGGCACTATTGACAAGACTCTCTTTCTTAAGAAGCACAAAAGAGATATCATCTTGGTATAAGTTTATGTAAATGACATCATCCTTGGATCTACAAAGCAGGCCTGGTGTGACGAATTTGAGGCCTTGATGAAGGGAGAATTTGAAATGAGTGCTATGGGAGAACTTACTTTCTTCCTAGGATTACAAGTTTAGCAAAGACCTGATGGAATTTTTATCAGCCAAGACAAGTATGTGTAAGAGATCCTAAAGAAGTTTGATTTGGAGAGTGTCAAGACTGCCTCTACACCCAATGAAGCTCCAAAGCCTAAGTCCAAGAATGAACCTGATAGTCCTGTAAATGTACATTTATACAGATCCATGATAGGTTCACTAATGTACTTGACAGCTTCAAGGCCTGATATAATGTTTGCAGTCAGTGCTTGTTCAAGGAATCAAGTCACTCCTACTACTTCAAATTTGGAAGCAGTGAAGAAGATTTTTAAGTATCTTAAAGGCCAACCTAGGTTGGGCTTATGGTACCCTAGAGAGTCACCTTTTGTGCTTAAGCTTATATGTGAACAGTTGATTACTGCTGGGTAAACAAGGATAAGGAAATCCACAACTGGTGGGATCAAGTTTCTGGGTAGGAAGGTTGATCTCATGCAATTGCAAAAGCAAACAATAATGGCTACCTCATTCCACTGAACTGAGTATGTGCTGCTGCTAACTGTTTGTCAAGGTACTCTTGATCCAAAATCAGTTGTTAGATTATGGTGTACAACTTTATGAATACCAAAATCTTTATCGATAACCAAAGTACCATTTGCATAGTTAAAACCCATTTTCAATCAACGGACTAAGCACGTAGAAATAGACACCAATTCATAAGAGATGCTAATAGAAAAGAAACTTATTCAAGTGCTTAAAATACATACTGATGAAATGTGGCTGATTTTGTTAACCAAAGGCAGTTTATAGGACCTAGGTTTAATCATCTTGTGGTTAACATTGGGATGATCAATCCATAAATACTATGATTGAGGGGAGGATTTGAGTCCAAGAGGAGGACTGTTGTAAAATTTTCTATAATATTGGTTTTTCAATTTTTTTTACCACTTAGTTTTTTGAGCTACAATATGGTTCTCCTAGTAGTTGTATCTTTCTCCTGATAGTTTTACCTTTTTCTTCTGGTAGTTTTAGTTCCTCTTGCTTGTCAGTAATTAGTTCATTCTGGTAGTTAATTTTCCTTTCCATTTTATTGTATCTTTTGTGTGTAAATTGGCCTAATCTTTTTGCATACTAATGGGTTCAAGAGGGTGGATTAGTCCTTTTCTAGTGTTCTAACATGACCACGTGGTTTTATTTTGATGCCAAAGTGTTCATACTGGTAGTTCAAGTGTCACCTCTGGTGTAACCAGAGTTCCTACTGGGGAGTTTTTCATTTTTCCTACTGGTAATAGACCCACTTCCTACAGTAATGATAATGTTTACTTTTGGTTGACTTTCTTTTGTGCTATGTTATGTATGTTTCGTACTGATAGATTAAATTAGTTTATCTTCATTAAAAGTTACATTTAAGATATTGGTGTCATTTTATTAGTCAAAGGGTTTTCTACTTAAATGGATAATTACTGTTATCTCACATTTTAACAGTTTATTTAGTGTTTTCCATCAAACCTAATTTCCAAACGTCCAATAGATTGATGATCATCTTCTCTATATAAATTAAATTGCCATTCTCTACCAGTATCAACTCACAATTGCGATCAACACCCAACACAAAATCTCAACCTTATCTCCACAGCATCAATGGCCGCACTAAGATACAGGGATGAACATAACAAAGTGGGTTACTTGCAAAAACCCAAAGTGAATAATGGTAGTGATGACGATTTATGGCCGTGTGATGACGCTTTATCAAGATAAGAAAGCTAAGGGAGTTGGTCTTGTTCTTTGGGGAGATCTTAAGATTTTAATGGATTCACCTGAAGTGAATGATGGTAGTGATTTTTGGAAGAACCAACACACCTGGAGTAATCAAAACTGGAAGCTATATTCTTTTTCTGGTGTTCATGTGTTGGAGATAGTTAGTGGACTGGTTATGTAACACCCTCAAATCTTGGCACGCAGCGGAATGTTTGAATATCCGAGGGCGTTACATTTATGGATCAATAGCACAAGATTCTGAGAACGACTACTAAATGTGTCATTTGAAAAATAAAGATACATTGGATTAACAAAATGCTTGTTTGTTACATAAGCCTATGGCTTCAAATTGTTCAACAATATAAATAAAGATTCCCATATTATAACAAAATTTCCCAAAATGTAATAAGACCCAAAATCTTAAGTATTATGACTCTTTAATTAATGACTTCTAAAGTAAATCGCACCTCGTGCCATATTTACCTGAAAAAACATGCTTAAAACGTCACATAATGTTGGTGAATTCAAAGGATCTATGTAAATCAAACAGTAGTACCGCAAGATTTCCAAGTGTATGATTTAGCAATCACGATATAAAACATCATAAAAAGTGATTCACGTTTTCCTAAGCTCATGATACTTAAGCCGACAATGTATGAATGCAATATATTGCCAATGAATGCTCGTGAATGATATTCTGACCCGAAACATCCCAAATCCGACATGGTATACGTTCGTCGATCCAAAGTGATAGCTAATCACCCTAACGGTGAATAATCATCCCAAATATATCTATCATAACATTCACGCTCGACAACGATCCAGTAATAGACAGTTCATGATAAAAGGCTCAGTGGGATTATAACGCTACTTAGGCAAAAAACGTAATCATATGTATAAAATGTATACTTCGTCCCATTTTGTAAAACAAAGCTTGTTCTTAACCCCAAGGAATAAAATCATTTAAATAAATATAAAAACATGGGGCTATGAAAACTCACTGGAGTGAATAATCCTCTGTAAATTGATAGTAGATATCCAAGTAATGAATCACACGTCAAATACCTAAGTATTATACGACCAGACCTTATCTACAATTTAGGCTAAAGACTCAATGTAAAAACTACAATAAATTTGCTAGTTATGTGTACTATTATCACTTGTGTAGCAGTGTACGTATTTAATGTATTTGAAATTATTTGATGGCTCTTGGGAAAACGGATATACTTTCTAATAAATATGCTTATTTACTAAGTCGTAAATTAAACCCGTTTAATGTCTGAATATATTAATATTCGACTGATTCTTTAAGCATTTTATTAACTCACTTTTGATCACAAATATACCCTTAAGCTTCTAGATATTACTACTTTTATCCCTAGTTATAAAATATAAACCATTTTACACTGTAAACCTCTTTATTTTTGATAATTATAAATTAGTCCTCATAAGTTTACGAAATGAAAATTAATGGTCTTTATATTTCACTAACTGTTAGGTAAAAGTCCATACTACTGTAGCAAATTAAGTTTACTCCTGGTAGAATAATATTGTCATTAGTACTGGTAGCATATTAGTTACTCCTAGTAGAATAATATTGTCATTGGTACTGGTAGTACCATAATGGTTACTACTGGTAATGTTATAGTTACTACTGGTAGTATAGTCATTACTACTGGTAGCATATTAGTTACTCCTAGTAGAATAATATTGTCATTGGTACTGGTAGTACCATAATGGTTACTACTGGTAATGTTGTAGTTACAACGTAGGTAGTATAGTCATTACTACGGGTAAGTAACATATTAAGTTACTATCTATTAGAATAATATTGTCATTGGTACTGGTAGTACCATAATGGTTACTACTGGTAATGTTATAGTTACTACTGGCAGTATAAATGCATTCGTTAGGCTTATTTAAGTTTGCTTAAGCTGTTTGGCTTATTGATAAGCTCGGATGAGCTTATTTTGAGCTTAATGGGCTCGTTGGCCCAGCAACCATTTACTGAATATTTGTACCAAGGTCCATTTAGTTTTGTTTGGTTTTTAAAGGGTATAAGGGCCTATAAGTTTCAATAAGCTCGTAGGTTACCTTAATAGGCTCGTAGAGCTTATTACCACTTCATGGGCCCTCCAGTTGGGCCTGTTGGGCTTGTTCGGCCTTATTGATTCTTTCCTACGGGTTCATATTTCATATAAGCCTCCGTTAAGCTCATGGGAGCTTAATTATAAGTTGACAGCCTTCACTAATAGGTCGTTGGGCCGGTTGGGCCCGAACGTGGCATGTTGGATCGTGAGAGGTCCAATAAGATTCTCTAACCATATATATGATTTTCGAAAATAGTCTTAAGCATTATATTTCAGTTTGTTACCCCTATACACTATTCTGGTACCCATAAACCAATTGTTTTAAGTCATGTATACCTTCCAAAGACATTGTAATCGTTTTTTTTCTAAATGTTTTACGTATGTTTTCGTCATGACGTATGGTTTTCAAAACCTATTGTTACAACACGGTACTCGTTTCTTATAGTTTACCACCACACCATTGATAAATGTATTCATAATAACGTAATCATGCGTTCTTAATTCATTTATCATACGTGTTCTCAAGCTAGTGCGCTATACATACATACATTTGACCCATAAGCTAGTCATCACAAAACGAATACGCATAATACGATTTTCATGAGTTTGAATGTGACTTACAAAGGTCCCTAGCGGCCCATAGGTTATATTGTATTGGAAAGAGAATAAAGGCAAAACCCGAATGCGTTCTACCATGAACCAATAATTTACCCTCCAAAGCTCCACCTTCGTAAAACGCCCAAGAACCTTGCTCGTGTAACTCTTTATGGACTTGTATGATAACTAGGAAATGTTTGTGGGTTCGAATGAAATCAAGAAGAGTGATTGCTTGCGTTTGGTGACCCGAACACTAGGCACAATTTTGTGTTTCTTGTTTGCGTGTGCGTATTTTGTAAGAGTGTCAAATGGTAAGATATGAGTGAGTATTTATAGGCAAAGAACTAGTTAACTTTCCTAGTCCTTTAAACAAACTAAAACCGATCCTAAGGTTCATGGTTTTGTGGTTTCTAGTTGGTTTCCCATTGTTTTGGCTAAACCACTAAGTACCATCTTTAATTACTTGCATGATGTACAAGATTTAGCAAGATTATAAAAATCTTAGGGATTTAGGTATATACATGCAGGTTGCCGGAACCAAAAGGACAAAAGGGTGGCCAAATGGTCTTTGCCCATTGTGTAATAGCTTTAGTGGGAACAATTAGACATAGCATTAATGAAAATTAGTTGTACATGTACTTGTAATGAATCATTATAGATAATAAGGATTTCTTAGGAGTGTGTGTGTGTTTAACCGGGGTCCCCTAGTAATCATTGACACAACAATTGATTAATTTTGTGTCAAGGTTATAAAAGTGGGTATTGGTTTGAGTCTTGGTAAGTCTAGGTATTTCCGGGGTGTGTCCAAACGTAATTTATTGCGATACGTAACCCTTTTGCATGACCAATAAAAATAAAATATGAAAAGTACATAATCATCCTCTTGATAATTATTTCTTACTTGGTGGAATGGTAGACCTTAAATTATATTTTGATGACCGTGTTAGATTAAAGATATTTCAAACTACGCGATAAGCTCAAAAGCAAAAATTACAAGTAAACGCTACGGACTAAAATGAACAATGTAGACTAATAATAGAAGTTGTAAATGACCTGATATTTAGAACTGTTATAGTCTCCACGCCGTTAAAAAAGAGCTTTGACCTCAAAGATTAAGACCTGAAGTAGATGAATGAAGCCCCGTTTGTGAATAGTTTTGGGTATTTTTTGGAATGAAACGAAACACATGTTCCCAGGTGAAATCATGGGCCCCCCGCCTAGAGTTTCTAGCGAACCTTAACCAATGGATCCGACTCGCTTCAATCGTATTGATCTCCCGTCTCCATGATTTCAATGGGCTCTTCCACAAACTGGACTTATCGTCAACATGAAATCCTTCTAACTGCATGAACTAAAAGGTTTTGTCAGCCCTAACATTTCTTCATATTCGACACATGGAAAGTATGGTGAACTCTGCTAAAACCACTTGAGGAAGTCCAGCCTATAGGCAACTTCCCCACTTTTGGCTAACACTTGAATAAGGTCCAGACATATCTCGGTCAGCTTTGCCTCCGCTTACCGAATCGTACAACCCCTTTACATGTGAGACCTTTAGCAAACTCTGTCCCCAACCTCGAACTCCATCGGACTACTTCGCTACCCGAGATCGACGTAGCAACTATTGTCGATCTTACAGCTTGCATCCTTTGCTTGATCAGGACGATCTTTTCCGTTGTTTCTTGGATCAATTCTGGACCAGTCAGTTGGGCTTCCCTAACCTCAGCCTGCATAACCGTGATCCTACATTTTCTCCCATACAGTGCCTCATAATGTGGCGGCCATTAAGGCTACGATATAACTAGTAGTTGTATAAAAACACGGCCAATGGCAAAATCTTAACCCAGGCCCTTTTACAAAATCGATCACGCAAGCACGTACATGTCCTCGAGATTGAATGGATCTCTCGCTCTTGCCGTCAGTTTCTGATGATGACTGCATTCTCATACTAATATCTGTACCCAAAAGCTTTCTGAAATGATCTCTAAAAATTTGAAGTGAATCTTTCATTACAATCACAGATAATTGAGACAGGTATCCCATGTCTTGCCACTACCCTTATCAAGGTATAAACCTTTGCCAATTTGTCTAATGGATCCTTCTCCCTTATTGGTAGGAAGTGAACAGAATTTTGAAGTCAATCCCACAATCACCTCCAGATGGTGTCGAAAACCCTGTGATGATCTAGGAATTTGGTGATAAAATCCATCGTGATAATTATCCCACTCCACTTGGTATTTCTGGTTGTACTTAGCATCCCCATGGCCTTTGATGTTCGTCCTTGACCTTGACACATGTCCAATGCATTTGCTAACGTACGTGGTGATGTCAGCCTTCAGTTTGGACGCTACCAACTTATTTCTTCACATCTTGGTACAATCTTTTGGAACCGAGATGGATAGAATAATTTCGACTTGTGTATTCGTGCATAATCACGAACTTAAGGGTCTCCATAAGCAAGGTATCCAACTCCTGCCTGTGTAAACATAGTGTTCCTATTGGCACGTGTTTCTAATCTTTCTTGGTATATCCTCTTCGGATTATACCGCCTACCGTCTCCATATCAACGAGATTTCTCTGGTTTTCTGGGCATCGATGCTAGAGATTCTATATCGTAAATGGGAGAAATCCAAACCATTGTCAAAACTAAGCTCAACGTCGCAATGGCTCAGTCCGTTCCTATAAACGGCTCATTGCATCGGCCACTACAATTTGCTTTCCCCAGGATGATAACGAATATCCCAATCGAGTCACATCCTTAATTCTAGGCCACGACGTTGTCTCATGTTAAGCTCCTTCTGAACGAGAATGTGTTGTAGCTTTTATGGTCGGTGGAACACGGTGCACATCTGGTTTCCTTATATGAATATGGTCTCCATATCTTAGGGCAAACACTACCGGACCACAATTTTCAAATCATGAAAAAAAAGTAGGTATGTAGTTCTTCTTGTGAACATTTTAGTTGTCGAGAAGCATAGACAATCACTTTCTCTCTCTGCATTAGCACAACACCTAGACCCTTGTGTGACGCATCATAGTAGACCACAAAGTCTTCGCTCCCCTCAGGTAAAGCCAGAATTGGTGCACTGCACAGCTTCTGCTTTATTAACTGAAAAGCATTCTCTTCTTTCTTCCCCAGTCGAAACTTGAATTCCTATCTAGTAAGTTCAGTCTTGACTTAGCAATCTCAAAATCATTCAATGGAACCTTCGATAGTAACCAGCAAACCTAAAAATTGGCGATTTTAGTTGGTTCTTCGGAGATGGCCTAATCTTTAATATATTCTATCTTGCTGGATCTACATGAATGCCTTGTTTCTATCATGACCTTGACGCGGAGGAATTGTACCTTCGGGATCCAAAACATCGGCATTTTTGAAAACTTAGCATACAACAGCTCCTTCATAAAGCAATGTCCAATATTGCTTAAATGTTCTTCGTGCTCTTTCTCATCCTTTGATTAAATAAGTATGTCATCGATGAAGACAATTACGAATTTATCTAAGTAAGGCTTGCACACTACTGTTCATGAGAGGTCCATGAATACCGCAGGTAACCGTTTGTCACGTTCCCTAGATGTGCATAACTGGAACACGTAATAATGACCATACGAATTCATAATGCCGTCCTTTGAAAAATGGTCTTTCTCGAACCCTAAGCTGGTGATATCCCGATCTCAGATCTATCTTCGAATAAATATTAGATCCTTGAAGTTGATCAAACAAATCATCGATCCTCAGGAGTGGATAACGATTATTTACCGTCAGTTTATTTAACTCATGGTAGTCGATGCACATCCTGAATGACCCATCCTGACATTTGGACAAATAAGACCGGGGCTCCCCCAAGGTGAGGAACTACCTTATGAATCCCTTGTCAGAAAGTTTCTTGTAATTGTTCTGAAAATATCCTTCATTTCGGATGGACCAACCGATCCGTGCTCGAAGCAACGTAGCGGCTCCTAGAATTAAGTCGAATTGGGAATTCACTTGTGTCGAGCTGGAGGAAGACCTGGCAAGTCCTCGGGAAATACTTCAGGAAAATTTCGGACGATTGGTACGTCCTTTATCTGTTTTTCTTTAGACTTGTCCTCCTCTTTCTTGGCGGATATTTGTGCTAAAGTGAACCTGGCAGACCTTTGTCCATTACTCTTAGCTTTTTGAACATGAGATAACTGTCCCACCAACCGAGATTCTCTCCCATTGCTACTTTCGTTTCCCACAAAAGTCAAAGTTTTCATCCCGTAGGGAATTTGAACACGTTTCTCATCACACACACATCACGGCAGACATCTTCTTAACCAGTCCATACCGATAAAGACATTGAAACACCCAGTTCTTACGGCTTAGATATATGTCGAACTGGACGGTCAAAGAAATCTAAAGTGCAACCGATCGTATAACTAGTGCTCATCCCCGACTAATTTCCCTATAGCTAATTCGACCTATCATTATAACACTTTTCAAATGGAGTTGGGCGATGTTTTATCAAGGAACTAAATGCATGGATATAAAGCTTCTAATCAGTCGACCTGGCGAATAAGATAGATGCATAGTGGTTATTTAAAAGGAACGTACCCATAATGATATTGGCATCAGGGTTTCCCGATGCATTTCCCCTCTTTTCTGCATTCCCAACTGCATAAACCCAGCCTTGTGCATTCCCATTTCCTTCATCTTTATTCTTCAGCTTAGGACAATCTCTCTTGAAATGCCCTGGTGCTCCACACTAAAAATAACCATTTCCTTTGGGAGCTGCCCCATTTCCCTTCTGAGTGTTAGCAACATTTGTGTTACCAGTATTCCTGCAATCACGAGCAAAGTGCCTAATTTTGTTACACTTGTGGCACTGTTGGGTACACGGGCCATTGTGGTGAAGATGTCACTTGGTGCATTTGGGCAGAGATCCCCTATAAGGCTTCCTTTCGCATGTCCCCATATTGTAGGCCTTGGCTACATTTTGCCTCTTGAAGGGTTGTTGCTGGTGACCATGGTTGTTTCTGGATGAATCGTCAGCCTTCCTTTTATTGCCAGATTACCTTTCCGCCTAGGTGCGGAGTTTCTGATCCATCAAGTCATTGGCCAACTCAATAGTCTCATCCAACGTCTTGGGTCTGGCAAACTTGACATTCCCATAAATGTTTTCAGGAAGTCCACTGATGTATTTGTCAACCTTTTTGGTTTCGTTGGCAACAAACTTGGTACATATCATGCAGCTAACTCTTGAAACCGTTCATTGAATGTTGGAAGACAAAACAAGTCGTTTCCCTTGACCTTTAGTTCCCCAACTCGATTTCAAAATTCTTGATTTCACCCGCGGACAATACTTTGTCCCGTAATCTTTTTCTTCTTGAGTACTTTCCAAAGTCATTGCTTATGCCTCTGGACCTAAGGTTCTTATCTGACCATTCCCACCAAGTCTAAAGAAGCACCTAACATTGTGCAGTGGCCAACTTACTTGATATCTCAATACACAACTACTAATATTGAAAACTGACTCCATCTTTTCAATCCACCGAGTTACAACCGACCATGCCTTCATCCCTTTGAAGTCCAAAGTTGACACTTCATAAGTCAGCATAAAAACAAGGCGCGCAATTGCACGTCTATCGGTAAGTCCCCGATGCAAACTGGGCTTCCATCTCCATTGATGGAGTTTCGCGAAAAGAGCTTGGTCAATCATTGCTTTGATGGATTCTGAGAGTCATTTGGGGTGGTTTTTTTGGGTTGGTGTTTTTAACAGGGGTATTTGGTCCTCTTCTGGTGTAGGTGCCATGATTTGTCTAGATCACAAAAGACAAAACATGAGATTTATGATCAAATATAATAATGTATAGAATGAGATAATCAACCCAATAGAGGTATATAATACAAAGTAACACATCCTTTTCACTGCCATAATTTTGAAATTTTACATGAAAGAGTTGTCGGAGTACACATAATATAATACAAAAGATCTAAGGCTATGCTAGCGGGGAAAAACCCTAATACTTAACATGCCTGTACAATGACCTAGCAAGATACAATAATATAAATCACTAGATGTGACTGTCGGCATCCCCAGAAGCATCCTGGTGATCTGGAATCCTAGTCTCTGGTCCTGGCTGTCTGGCTCTCCTCTACTGCTCTCGCAGTGTTAACAACTCAGCCTGCATGTCGCTCCATCTCCTCCTCATACTCTGATACTCAGAGAGTCTCTACCAACTGGTCCTGATGCCCTACGTTCAGTCCTCGCGAAGTAGCTGCTAACTCAGCCTGCTAGCAATCTGAAAGAGAGTCTTAATATACCTGATGATGTTCTGAATGAGAGTACTCAACTCAGCTTTAGGCTGTGCTGGGTGTGCCTAGAGATTGGGCCATCGTGTGCATACACATGATCACGATGGGTCTGAAGCTCCTGATGAGTCGCCTGACTCAATCCTATCGAGTGAGCCCAAGCCTCTCGAGAAGCATAGGCCTCCTCCTCTACCATCCATACTGTCTCTTGGAGAGTCCATCCTAATTACCCCCATAAATTATATCGACCCGCTGCGAGTCATATCGACCTCGCTATGATATACGAGACTACTATCCAAGCACCTCTAGTAAAGCATACCGAAGTCCTGTGTATCTGCTCATGGAGCTCAGCAAGCTCTGTGACCCTAGTATTGACCTCTCACACGGTCATAAGTGCTATCTCTGGAACTGCCTCTGCCGGATCTACCTAAGTACCCTTAATCCCGTACCCGACACCTCTAATCCCTTGTCGCCTCTCTTCAGCATCTACCGTGCTAACAAACCCATAATCTATCCCTTGACCTCTGGTAGGCTCCTATCAGTGAACACTCCCCACCTCATATCTGAGCCTAGAAATGATAAAAATACAACCTCTTGCGGAGGCTGCTCAGTAGACTCGGGAATGTCAACCATACGGTCAACAATTGTGTATGTATAGAATGGTGGTAGTGGTGGTGATGGGTAATGCGGCAAGTAAACTTGACATCAAATGAGATCCTGAGTCAGGAATTCTATCTGAAGTGTCTGGATTTGGGTTGGACAACGGGTAAACGGGCTCTTAAATGTAATCTAACCGGTCACGTGTATCGGGCGAAAGCCCAAGTAATCCCGAGCCCGGCCCGTAGAAATACCAAGGCATGAAAGCCTCTTGGTATTAAGTATAAATACCCCTCTCCAAGTATGGAGAGGGGGTTGGTTCTTGTTAATTCTCATTTGTAATTTGGCAAGTAATCATCCATCTTTTTCTTCTCTCTACCTTTCTCTCTCTAACTTCTCTCTAAACTTCTTCAATATTTTCTTATCTTATTTTCTTGTTTCGGATATGAAGTAAAAGTGATTATATTTGGTGACGACATGCTCCTCCTCCTCCTCGTCCTCATCCTCTTCATCCTCATCCTTACTATCAGCGTCATCCCTAGATGAGTCGCCGTCATCATCATCTCCACCGTCCATAGGATAGTAAACCGGACCATCCTCTGTCTTATCATCCTCGTACTCCTCTGGATCCTCTTCGGGATCCGACTCAGTAACATGTCCGGGTGACTCAGCAATAGGTGAATCAACAGGAGGTAATGGCTGCTCCTCAGCCGGAAACTCATGCTCATCCTCGTCCTAAGGAACTGGCAGTGTCTGTGGGTCCTCTGGGCCTGGTATGTAATCTGGTGATGGTGGGGCTACTGGCTGTATCGGGAGTCCGTCGTATCCTAATACGATGACCCGTGGAATGCCTCCCTCAGATACCTCTTCATTATCGGCTCCCCAGAAGGCTCTGCCGGGCTCAGAGTCGGTGTAGACGGAAGTGTAGGTAACAGCAGATGTCGCAGAAGACATGATTACTGCAAAAAGCAAAATAACTTATATAAGTATTACTTATAGGAAGGATCGATATGATATGTCTGTAAGCTTTAATAATAAAGATCTTATAGTAATATACGTAATATCATTTATATACACGTATATCAATCATGTAAGCACTTAGTACCCTACTAATGCTAAAGCAATGCATGTCATGTAAGCATATATGTGCTAGATGTAAACAAGTAATGCATGTATGTCCCTCGCAAATCCCATTTGTGAAAACAGTGTTTGAAAATAGTTATAGTCCAGACAAAACTTTTGACCTGGTTCTCTATAACCTTGGCTCTGGTACCAATCTGTAACACCCTCAAATCTAAGCACGCAACGGAATGTTGAATATCCGAGGGCATTACATTTATGGATCAATAGCACAAGATTCTGAGAATGACTACTAACGTGTCGTTTGAAAAATAAAGATACATTGGATTAACAAAATACTTGTTTGTTACATAAGCCCATGGCTTCAAATTGTTCAACAATATAAATAAAGATTCCGGTTTATAACAATTTTCCCAAAATGTAATAAGACCCCAAATCTTAAGTGTTGACTCTTCAATTATTGACTTCCAATGTATCATCGCACCTCGTGCCTTATTGACCTAAAAAACATGCTTAAAACGTCAACATAATGTTGGTGAATTCATAGGTTTATGTAAATCAATAGTAGGACTGCAAGATTTCCAAGTGTATGATTTAGCAACACATGCAAACATCATAAAAAGTGATCACGTTTTCCTAAGCTCATGACACTGAAGCTCGACATGTATGAATGCAATATATTGCCAATGAATGCCCGTGAATGATGTTCTAACCCAAAAACATCCCAAATTTGACATAGTATACGTTCGTTCCCAATGATAACTAATCACCCGAATAGGGATTGTCAATCCCAAATAGATCTATCTATAACATTCGCACTCACAATCCAGTAATTGACGGTTCATGATAAAGGGCTCAGTGGGTTATCGCTACTTAGGCAAACACGTAATCATTGTATAAAATGTACACTTGCGTCCAATTTGTAAAACAAAACATGTTCTCACCCCAAGGATGTAATTCATTTAAATAATTATAAAACATGGGGCTATGAACTCACCACAATAGGTAGTCCTCTGAATGATATTGTATATCCAAGTATGAATTGCACCGTCAAATACCTAAGTAAATACAGCCAGTCTTAGTGTGGAATCCAAGATCTGGACTTAACTAGGGTAATATAACAATGATTGATAAGCACAGAGGAATATAAAGAACAAGAACACAATCATGTTACTAATAAGGTTTTCTTTATTAAACACAATAAAGAACTAACTACTACT
>BQNB010127672.1:0-19404 GCA_026074375.1 Tanacetum coccineum
CTTAGCATATATTTTATTAAAGTTAATAAACAACACTAACTTTAGCTTAGCAACAGTAACACAAACCTTAGCAGCAGTAACTTCAAGAAGAGTTTTAATCCCAACAATCCTCCCCTAAACTTGATATTCATCTCCAAAATCATCAAGTTTCTTTATTGAAAGCTTTATTAATCACCAGGAGGATGCTTCTAAACATTTCATTGATTCTTGAGCTGTTTTATGATGAACTTAAGAAGCTGATAACACATTTCATTCCAATGATCAACTTGCAGCTTCCTATTTAGCATATCTGTAATTGTAGATGGTTTAAGAGGATACTTCTTCTCTACCAACATATGAATGTACACATGTTGCATCCTCAATGAATGAACTCTACATGAATCATATAAATTCCAATCCAATACTTTGTAATTATCTTGATTCTTCCATACTTGATCTTCTACATTTGGTTCAAACATTGCCTTCAAATCACCATATAAAATCAAATCCAAGTCTTTCACTGGTCTTGTTAATCCATATTTAGCTTTTACCAATTTGTACAAAGTTTCCAAGTCTTCCCTGTCAAAACTTTTAAGCATAAGACTAAAGACTCTGTACATCTTTGAACTTCCATAAGCTCTTATTATCTGATAATAGCTTTTCTTTCCTTCTTTATGGATCTTCCAGTCAACAATGGTTGGAGGCTTAGTAGCTAAAGGAATAGCATCAACTGCTATTTCCTCTTCATCATGAATGACTTCCATTAAACTTTGAAGTTTAGCCGTTTCTTGATCATCATCCACCTTTTGCTTCTTGATACTTTCTTATTCCAACTCTTCTCCTGCTCTCTTTGAACTTCTCTCTTGTGTTGTCTCTGCTTCAGCTTTCTTTGAACTTTCTTCCACCAGCTCAGTTTTGTAGTCAACAAAGGTATTAACCCTTTTCCTTGCCTTGTCAAATAATTCTTGAATATTGGCAAAGGACTTGTTCTTCAAATCTTTAGGCTTCCATCCTTCCATGTTTTTTAGATAAGTACACATGATACTCCTTTGCTGAGCTCTTGTTGGTGGTTTGTTCCTATTTTCTTCTACTCTTTTAGCTGCAAAATGTTTTCTTCTTTGCTCTAAGAATTGTACAAACAATCTTGCCTTTTCTGCATCAGTCAATTCTTCTTGCTCTTGAGCTTTCAATCTTTGAGCCAACTGATAATCAGCTTCAATTTTAGACTGAACATCATCCTAAGCTATATTGGCTTCTTTAACTTGTTTAGCTTTTTCTCTAGCAAGCCTTTCTTCTTCCTCTTCTTCAGCTTGTAGCTTGAAAGCAAGTTCTTCATCAAGTCTCATTTGTTTAAGCCTCTTCATAGGCTTCACTTGTTCTACCACAGGCTCTTCAACCATAATCCCTTTGCTTTTGTCCTGTAGAGGTTTTGGTACAAGAATTATTGTTATAGGTGTTGTTGTTGTATCTGCCTCTTGAATAACAATTCCTTTCCTTGGAGTTGGAATTGTAGCAGTTATTGTTGTAGCAGTACTAACCTTTGTTGAAGCATGGGCAGCACTAACTGGTACACTTGGCTCTTATATAGCATCCCTTTTTCCTGAACTTTTGCACTTTTCAAAGCTGCAAGTGCTTGAGCCAAAGTAACTTCATCAACACTTAAATTCACATCTTTAACAGCAACTTCACTTTCAACAACTACCTCATCACCAACTAAGTCATGTACTTCAAACATATATGTATCAGCATCAAAATGAGTACTAACCAAGTTAATTCCTGCATCAGCATCAAATCAGCTATCCTTCCCTGTTTGGATGCATCCTCCTCACCTAAACATTCTTCATCAGAGGATTCCACTCTTCTAGATGAACCAACCTTGTATAATCTTTTAAGCCTATGAGTTCTTAACTTATTCCTCCTCTCTAGCTTCTTGACTCTCCTTTTCAAACTTGCAATCTCATTAGCTTAAGTGGTCTTTGTAGTCTCCAAAGCAAGAACTCTTGATTGTAAAGTTATATATAATTCCATCAATTCCTAAAGTTTCAGACTATCCTCACCACTTCAAAGTGTGTTACCTTATGCGAGCAGTGGATCATTAGAAAGTTTAGATACATTCTCAGACCTAGTATGAGCAATTGTATCACCCATGGTTTCTTTGTTGCCTTGGATTGGGTCTTATTGATGTTACACCTATCCTATAGTGGCAGCCCTTTCTAAACTGTCATCCATCTCCTCATTGACAGCCTCATCTGCTACATTGTCTGTAAGACTACTAGACTGAGGTACCTCAGTGTCCTTTCTCTTTGGCTTCCTTGGTCTTTGTTTCCTTTGAGGTTGAGATGTTGAGGGTTGAATAATGGTGGGTGTGTAATGGGGATCAGTGGGTATTGTTGAACCTTCACCCTTTTCAGCTTGATTTTGCACCACCATTGTTGGAAACAAAGGTGTTTCCCTTCCAGAAAAACATTTTCCTACCCTCTTCACATTTCCAAAGATTTTCTTAATGTGAGAGGGTGCATCATAAATTCTCTTGTGAATTTGCATCCCTTCAAGTTGTTTATCCAAAAAGACTTGCATAAACCTTGGATACATAAAAAATTTGCCCACATTATCTAATTTCTTCACCATACTTTCAAAAATATACTTTGAAAAGTTTAACTTCTGGTTTGTAGCTAGGCATATAATTTCAGAAGCCATAGTGCTGCTAAACTCATTCTATGCAGTAGTCTTTGCACTTAGGCATTGTAAAATAGTATGAATAAGGAATTTACATTGTGGGGAAAAGAATGCCTTATAAAAAGTTAGCTTCTGTGAAAGTTTCTCATACCCCATCCTTGTAAGTTCTTCAAAAATTGTAGCATTTGGCAAGCAATCCATACCTTCCTCATCATCCAGTTGAAGGTCACTTCTAACAGATGCTTCAGTAACGATTACCTTCTTCCCATCCACTAGGGCTTGTAACTGTACTTCCTCATTGACAGTTTTTGCCTTGACAGTAGCCCATAATTGTTCAATGCACGAAGTGTATATAGTGGGATTGATCGTTAGTGCATATCTTATAAGATTTGCATTTAAAAAATCCACAATTTGTTCAAACCCTTCACTTTCAGTAGATTTAGACAAAAACGCGACCATGTTATGAGTATCAGCAAACTTTAGGGTCGTCATTGTGTTTGGTTTAGATGATGAATGATGAAATTGAGTTAGGGTTTGTGATTAGAGAGTATATGAGTGAATGAAATCGATTAAATGAATGATTGAAACCCTTAATCGAAGTATTTATGAAAATACCCTCAACAGCATTAATGTTCACCAACAGTTGTAAGTTATGCCTAGCAGCATTAACTTTCAACAACAGTAGTAAGTTTATGCCTACCAGCATTAACTTTTAACAACAGTAGTAAGTTATGCCTACCAACATTAACTTTCAACAACAGTAGTAAGTTATGCCTACCAGCATTAACTTTCAACAGCAATAGTAAGTTATGCCTACCAGCATTAACTTTCAACAGTAGTAGTACGTTATGCCTAGCAGCATTAACTTTGAGTTACCAGCATTAAATCCAATTCCATTTCAAACACTTGTTCACATAGCTCTCTTTTTGTTTTTATTCTCTCTAATTCTCTCAATTCTTTTACTCACCAAATCACTCTGTCTGTTTTTATTTCACATAGCTCTCTTTCTGTTTTTTAACTCACAAATTCTCTTAATTCTTTTACTCACCAAATCACTCTGTCTGTATTTATTTCACACAACTCTCTTTCTGTTTTTATTCTCACTAATTCTCTCAATTCTTTTTCTCACTAAATCTCTCTGTCTATTTTCTCTAATAACCAACTTTTTCATCATCAATCTAACACTTCTCTTTGATTTTTTTGAAAAATGTTAGTCCAAAAACCAAGAAAACACAATCCATAACAATTTTCACAATAATCACAGTATTAATTATACCTAACAATATTAAGTATAACTAACAATATTAACTCAGTAGTATTAAGTATAACTAGCAGCACTAATTATACTTAACAGCAAAAACTTTCAATGACATGTATAACAGTACTAATTCATACAAAACTCTGCAAAAACATAAAGAGATAAAAGATTTAAGGATTTAGCATTCCAATACTAGCAATCAAATATTGAAATCTACTTACATCAAAAGATTTTATAAGTAAATCTGCAACATTCTTGTCAGTATGGATTTTTATCATTTGAATCAATTTCTTTTCATTGCAATCTTTTATAAAATAATGTCTGATCTCTATATGCTTTGTTTTTGAATGAAAAACAAGATTTTTAATTATGCAAATAGTACTGTTATTGTCAATAAAGATCTCGGTGTGCATAAAATTGTACCCATAATCAAGTAGTTGATTCTGAATCCAAAGCACTTGTCCACGGAAACTTGAAGCAGCCACATATTAAGCTTCTGTTATGGAATTTGCAACCACTGTCTGTTTCTTGCACTGCCATTATTAATCTACATCCAAGGAATTAACAACCTCCTGTTGTAGATTTCCTATCCAAGCTTGCTCCAGCATAATCACTATCAGTGTATGCTATCAAATCAAAAGGAGAATCTTTTGGATACCAAAGGCCCAATTTTAGTTGACCTTTTAAGTACCTAAAAATCCTTTTCACAGCATGAAGATGTGAAACCTTTGGATTAACTTGATATCTAGCACAGACACACACTACAAACATGATGTCAGGTCTTGAAGATGTAAGATACATCAATGAACCAATCATTGACCTATACATATGAACATCCACTTCTTCACCATCTTTATCCTTAAGCAAAGGATTTTGAGTTTCTATTGGTGTGCTTGCAGTCTTGACTTCTGTAAACCCAAACTTCTTTAGAATTTCACCAACATATTTATCTTGACTAATAAATATGCCGTCCTTCTTTTGTTATACTTGTAATCCTAAAAAGAATGTAAGTTGTAACACCTCCAAATTGGGTCGCAGCGGAATAAGGGTCCGGAGCGTGTTACTTCTCAGATCAATAACACAAGATAATATAAGAACGACCAAAAAGTCGTTTAAAACTGATACATTGGATTTAATAAAGTATGTGTTACAAAAGCCCGAAGCTTTACTTGTTTACTTGTTATTATTACAAAGATTTCCAACCCATAACAGATATACAAAATGTAATGCGACTAAATCTTTAATGCATGACTTCAAAATATAACCACCAATGTATCCTTCGCACCTCGTGCTTAATGACCTCCTGAAAAACATTGCATTTAAAAACGTCAACATAAAGTTGGTGAATTTCATAGGTTTATGTAAATGTATATGCAGGACCGCAAGACTTTCCCAGTGATAATGCAACAGATGCAGACATCACAAAATGCAATTACGTTTGCCTAAGCTCATGACACCGAAGCTCGACATAATTGAATACAATATATAAATATTGCCTACATTGCCCGTGATGATGTTCAACCCGTAACATCCAGTATCCGACATGATATACGTTCGTTTCCAGTGATAGCTAGTCACCCGAACGGGGAGGTCAATCCCAAATAGATCTATCTATAATCATTCGCGCTCACATTCCAGTAATTGACAGTTCATGATTCATGGGCATAGTGGGTTATCGCTACTTAGGCAACACGTAATCATGATAAAATGTACACTTGCGTCCAATTTGTAAAACATGCATATGTTTCTCACCCCAAAAATATATGTAAAACATGTAAAACGTGGGGCTATGAACTCACCTTGAGTGAGTAAACTGATAATAAAATATCCCAAGTAAAGACGCGTCACGCTTACTGATATTTGCTTAATTGTATACTAATTTACCCGGGATTTTGCCAAATAAAAGCTAATAAAATGCCAAAAGAATAGAATATATAGTTATCATCGTACTATCGTTCGGGCTATCATAATTTAAGAGGTCATGACATGACGTACGAGGAGTTAGGACACTTTAAATCGTAAATCCAACAACTCGTCAATACGCCATCCGAAGAAGCCTCATTATGAAATTCCCTAGTAATATAGCACTTCGATAACTAATAACATATATATATATATATATTTATCTATATAGCTATATCACCATCTATTTGTTTAAGTGAAATCGTCATTATAAAGTAAAAAACAGTATAATTACGCCGTTATAAAATGACATAACTTTGTCGATTTAAACCCGTTCTCGCGTTTCTTACGCCCACAGATTTTTTATTAAGACGAGTGATAAAAAAAATTCACATTTTTTAGGTTTTTGAGATTCTGTGATGAATAGTGTTTTTACTGTTCACAACAGCTATAAATTTATTTTTATACTTTTAATTAACGTAAAACCTGTTTTTGTCGTATCTTATTCGTTATAGCTCCGTTTTTAGCGATTCTTTCGAACACGTTCTCGTAAATGAAAGTTTTATCATATTATTGATGTTTACAAAGTATAAGTTTCTGCCATGAATAGTAACTTTTTATAAAATTTGTTTTATAAAGTATTTAGCGTCGTAAACTCCTTACTAGTGTATCTTCTTCATTATTAATCCGATTTCGAGTTTCTTATCTTTTTGGAATCCTCATAAGATGTACTATCTTTATATAACATAATATGGGTGCTTTCAAAGTCGAACCAAAACAGAAACTTTGAGGTTTTGTGATTTAGATATGTTTTAAGAATGATTTTTGTACCATTTAGATTCAACACTTAGTTACAA
The DNA here is from genome assembly GCA_026074375.1 of Tanacetum coccineum. Lineage (NCBI taxonomy): Eukaryota > Viridiplantae > Streptophyta > Magnoliopsida > Asterales > Asteraceae > Tanacetum > Tanacetum coccineum. The sequence continues at coordinate 6,673 of BQNB010127672.1, forward strand.
CTACTTTACAACAATTATATGTTATGTCTTACATTAATAAATTCATTAGTCATACTTGCTCATGTGATCCAAGATAACAAGATTAACATTATTTACCATTTATCACTGGTAATTGAATAAGTAAATCTTTAAACCCCTAATATGTTTATAAACATGTTATACTTAACCGAGTGTGTACAAGAGTTTATATCAACCAATTCTAACATCAATAACATTCATATAATATATAAATAAGTGTACAAAATAATGATCATATGCAAAAATCCATTTCACATATTCAAAAGTACCCTAGATGGTGATTTAACTAAGTATAACATATGAACACATAAAATCTTAGTTATGAAATGATTAAGCTTTATATATAACCTTGGTGGATGATTAGAGCAAAAAGAAAACCATAAGCACACCCCATGTGATTTAAACTCTTGGCTTTGAAAAATTAGTATGAAACCCTAATTTTTCCCAAGTAACCCTTTCTTTCTTTTCCTTATTCCTTCCTTGCAAATGGTTAACAACTCTTGAAACCTTCTTAGAAATAACCTATAGATATGATTGTGGGTAGGCTGTATAATGATAGAAAATCCAATCTATGATTGGTTTGGAGAGGGTATTGAGCCGTGGGGTATAGAGAGACAAGAGAAGAGTTTTTGTGATTTTTGTTAAGTGTTTATGAAAGGAAGAGTGCATGCATGCTATTTATAGTGAAAATATCTAATTAACCTAACCATGGTCACTTTCTAACCCTTGCACAAGGTTAATTAGTCAAGTGGTTCATGGTGTAAGAGTTGGTTCCCTTGATATTCATAATATCTAGATATTATGGAGAGTAGTCATGCAAACAAGTTAATTCTTGGTCCTATCACTTGAAATCCGGCCACATATACATATATGTGATGTTATATTGATTATTTTGTGTATTGGGTATAATCGTGGGGGGGGGGTATTCGTAAAGCGTAGTTAGGTTTTTGGTCTTCCCGGGAATGCCGAAACGCGTTTTATCGCGAAACGTAAGCATTTACGTAGCCAATTAAAATAAGATAACAATGTTATTCATTATTCTCAAACTAATCTATAACACTTGCCTTGATGTAAAACATTTCATCGTTTAAAGCCCGTTTACTTTGAATGATCATTTTTTAGGCTTACGCGATTTTAACTTAACGTTTACGGTTTAAGAGCAAACGCGTAAAACCCTAAAAATAAATTGTGAATTACATAATGTCATACAATGACCTAAAAGACGAGGTGTTATATTAGGGTTTAGGGTTTAAGGTTTAGGGTTTAGGGTTTAGGGTTTAGGGTTTAGGGTTTAAAATTTAGGGTTTAGGGTTTAGGATTTAGTGTTTAGGGTTTAGGGTTTAGGATTTAGGGTTTACTATAAAAATTAAATGTTACTCAAGTTTTCCCGCCAAAAAAACTCTTTTTTTAGCTATGAAGGTTTAGGGTTTAGGGTTTAGGGTTTAGTGTTTAGGGTTTAAGGTTTAGGGTTTAGGATTTTGGGTTTAGGGTTTAGGGTTTACTATAAAAGTTAAATTTTTAACTATGAAGGTTTAGGGTTTAGGGTTTAGGGGTTAGGATTTACGGTTTAGGTTTTAGGGTTTAGGGTTTAGGGTTTAGGGTTTAGGGTTTAGGGTTTAGTGTTTAGGATTTAGGGTTTAGGGTTTAGGGTTTAGGGTTTAGGGGTTTTTTTGGGTAAAAGGGACACTACCCCGGCAAAAATAAGGTTTAGGGTTTAGGGTTTACGGTTTAAGATTTAAGGTTTATGGTTTAGGGTTTTGGGTTTAGGGTTTAGGGTTTATGGTTTAGGGTTTAGGATTTTAGATTTAGGGTTTACTATAAAAGTTAAATTTTATTCAAGTTTTCCTGCCAAAAAACTCTTTTTTTTAACTATGAAGGTTAGGTTTTTATGTTTAGTGTTATGGTTAGTTTAGGTTAATGGTTTTACGGTTTAAGGTTTAAGTTTAGGGTTTTTAGGGTTTAGTTTAGGGTTTAGGGTTTAGGGTTTAGGGTTTAGGTAAGGGTTTTAGGGTTTTTAGGTTTAGGATTTTGGATTTAGGGTTTAGGGTTACTATAAAAGTTAAGTTTTATTCAAGTTTTCCTGCCAAAAAAACTCTTTTTTTAACTATGAAGGTTTATGGTTGATTTAGGGTTTAGGATTTAGGTATTAGGGTTTAGGGTTTAGGGTTTAGGGTTTAGGGTTTAGGGTTTAGGGTTTAGGGTTTAGGGTTTAGGGTTTAGGGTTTACGGTTTAGGGTTTAGGGTTTAGGGTTTAGGGTTACTAATAAAATTAAGTTTTATTCAAGTTTTCCTGCAAAAAAAACTCTTTTTTTAAACTATAAAGGTTTAGGGTTTAGGGTTTAGGTATTAGGGTTTAGGGTTTAGGGTTTAGGGTTTAGGGTTTAGGGTTAAGAATTTTAGGTTTAGGGTTAGGATTTAGTGTTTTGGGATTAGATTTAGCTTTAGGTTACCTATAAAAAATAAATGTTCCTCAAGTTTTCCCGCCAAAAACACTCTTTTTTTTACTATGAAGATTTAGGGTTTATGGTTTGTTTAGGATTTTTGGATTTAGGATTTTGGGTTTACTATAAAAATTAAATTTTACTCAAGTTTTCCAACCAAAAAACTCTTTTTTTAACTATGAAGGTTTAGGGTTTAGGATTTAGGGTTTAGGATTTCCGGTTTAGGGTTTAGGGTTTAGAATTTAGTGTTTAGGATTTAGGATTTAGGATTTAGGATTTAGGGTTTAGGGTTTACTATAAAAATTAAATTTTACACAAGTTTTCCCGCTAAAAACTCTTTTTTTAACTATGAAGGTTTAGGGTTTATGGTTTAGGGTTTAGGTTTTATTACTTAGGGTTTAGGGTTTATGATTTTCGGAATTAGGGTTTAGGGTTTACTATAAAAATTAAATTTTACTCAAGTTTTCCTGCCGAAAAAACTCTTTTTTAACTATAAAGGTTTAAGGTTTATGGTTTTTGTTTAGGGTTTATGGTTAGGGTATAGGTTTTAGGGCTTAGGGTTTAGGAATTTAGTGTTTAGGTTTAGGTTTAGGTTTAAGGGTTTAGGTTTAGTTTAGGGTTAGGGTTAGGGTTTAGTTTAGGGTATAGGGTTTAGGTTTAAGGTTATGTTATTAGGGTTTAGGGTTGGGTTTAGAATTTCGGGTTTTAGGTTTAGGATTTTAGTTTTTAGGGGTTATGGTTTAGGATTTAGGGTTTACTATAAAAATTAAATGTTACTCAAGTTTTCTCGCCAAAAAAACTCTTTTTTTAACTATGAAGGTTTAGGGTTTTGGGTTTAGGTTTTAGGGTTTAGGGTTTAGGATTTTGGGTTTAGTGTTTAGGGTTTACTTTAAAAGTTAAATTTTATTCTAGTTTTCCCCTCCAAAAAAACTCTTTTTTTAACTATGAAGGTTTATGGTTTAGGGTTTAGGGTTTAGGGTTTATTGTTTAGGGTTTAGGGTTTAGGGTTTGAGTTTAGAATTCAGGGTTTAGGGTTTAGGATTTAGTGTTTAGGGTTTAAGGTTTAGGATTTAGGATTTAGGGTTTACTATAAAAATTAAATGTTACTCAAGTTCTCTCGCCAAAAAACTCTTTTTTTAACTATGAAGGTTTAGGGTTTATGGTTTAGGGTTTAGGGTTTAGGCTTTAGGGTTTAGGGTTTAGGGTTTAGAGTTTAGGGTTTAGTATTTTGGATTTAGGATTTAGGAATTACTATAAAAATTAAATTTTACTCAAGTTTTCCCACCAAAAAACTCTTTTTTTTAACTATGAAGGTTTAGGGTTTAGGGTTTAAGGGTTAGGGTTTAGGGGGTTTAGGGTTTAGGATTTAGAGTTTGGGGTTTAGAGTTTAGGGTTTAGGATTTTGGGTTTTGGGTTTAGGGTTTAGGGTTTACTATAAATGTTAAATTTTATTCAAGTTTTTTAGCCAAAAAAAAACTTTTTTGTAACTATTAAGGTTTAGGGTTTAGGGTTTATGGTTTAGGGTTTAGGGTTTAGGGTTTAGTGTTTAGGATTTAGGGTTTAGGGTTTAGGGTTTAAGGATTAGGGTATAGGGTTTAGGGTTTAGGATTTTGGATTTAGGATTTCGGGTTTACTATAAAAGTTAATTTTTATTCAAGTTTTCCCGCCAAAAAAAATCTTTTTTGTAACTATCATGGTTTAGGATTTAGGGTTTAGGGTCTAGGGTTTAGGGTTTAGGGTTTAGGGTTTAGGGTTTAGGATTTACGGTTTATGGTTTAGGGTTTAGGGTTTAGGATTTACGGTTTAGGGTTAGGTTTTAGGGTTTAGGGTTTAGGGTTTAGGGTTTAGGATTTAGGGTTTAGGATTTACGGTTTAGGGTTAGGTTTTAGGGTTTAGGGTTTAGGGTTTAGGGTTTAGGATTTAGGGTTTAGGGTTTAGGATTTAGGTTTTAGGGTTTACTGTAAAAATTAAATGTTACTCAAGTTTTCCCGCCAAAAAACTCTTTTTTTACTATGAAGATTTAGGGCTTATGGTTTAGGGTTTAGGTTTTAGGGTTTAGGGTTTAGGGTTTAGGATTTTGGATTTAGGATTTTGGGTTTACTATAAAAAATAAATTTTACTGAAGTTTTCCCACCAAAAAACTCTTTTTTTAACTATGAAGGTTTAGGGTTTAGGGTTTAGGGTTTAGGGTTTAGGGTTTACGGTTTAGGGTTTAGGGTTTAGGGTTTAAGGTTTAGGGTTTTGGATTTAGTGTTTAGGATTTAGGGTTTAGGATTTAGTGTTTAGGGTTTACTATAAAAATTAAATGTTACTCAAGTTTTCCTGTCAAAAAACTCTTTTTTTAACTATATAGGTTGTTGGGAATAAATCTTCACAAGAGTTAATACTGCCAAGGTATAACTAACAGTACTAATGGAGTTAGTACTGCCAGTACAAACTTAGTACTGCCAAGTGTTAGTTTATACTGCTAGAAGAAAGATTAATACTGCTGATGGTCAATGCTGCTGACTTGGAGATAAGGATGCATAGAGGTAAATAAGGAATGTATATCTTTTATATTCTAGGAAGATTTGTATTTGAATATATTTGTAACTGATCCTAAAAGTTCGGTAGTTATCTTTAAAGGGACACCTTGAGGTGTATATAAGGAATAGTCCTAGATTGGTTTTAATATATGCTTATGCTTAAAGAGATATAGAGATACATCCGTAGAGAAAGACAATGTAATAGCATCAAGTTTGTAACCCTAGTACTAATCAAAGTACTCGTATTATTTAATAATATTGAAGGTAGTTTTTGTGGTTTTATTCATTGTTATTGTTTGGTACTGTTCGTTGATAAATACCTCTAGAGTATCAAGTGAGATCCGCATACACTTTGATATACAAACAAAGTCTCATCTATTGTTATTTTGGATTCATCCAAGGTAACATACACTTTACTAGGTAAAGAACCGATCAAGGCGTGGGATCAACAAGTGGTATCAGAGCCTGTGCTTTGAGAAACTTTGATCTAGAAGAATTGGACCCCTTGAAAATTCTCAGAACCAATGCTTTGGCTAATTCCCATCGCTCAAACTCAGGGAGTAGAGATTGGGAGATCAGGATCAAACAGTTATTTTCAATCCAGGATGTATGCTCTATGGGGAGGTCATAGAGAATGGGAATTCCATGGGTACCTATTCCCTGTAACAATCACAGCAAAAGCTGGTACATCAACAGGAACAAAGAAGGACTGTACCTGCTACTGCAGAAGAAAAGACATGCAAAAAGAATGATGTAAAGGCAAGAATGTCTACCTGCTCCATGGCACTGCCCAATGAACTCACCTTACCTTGACAGTATATTGATGCTCAATCAATGTTTGCTGCAATTTAAAGCTCGATTTGGAGGGAATAAAGCACAAAGAAGACCACAAGAAGGGCTCTGTTGAAACAATAGTATGAAAACTTTAGTGCTTCAAGCTCATAATCACTTGATTCTATCTTTAATAAGCTTCAAAGGCTTGTTAGTAGATTGGCAATTCTGGGTGTGATTACTCCTCCAAAAGATCTAAATGTAAAAATTTTAAGGAGCTTACCTTCTGAATGGGATACACATGTGGTAGTTTGGATGAACAAACCTGATTTTGATACTATGGGTTTGGATGATTTGTACAACAATTTTAAAATTGTTGAACAGAAGGTTAAGAAATCTGCTGGTGCTAGCAATGATGATAAAAACTTGGCATTTCTAACTGCTTCAGGTGCAAGCAGTACTAATGATATTAATACTGTTAACCCTGAAGTTAGTACTGCTACCACAAAGGTTAAAACTGCCAGTACTGAAATTAGTACTGCTAGCTTTAGTGATGCCACAGTTTATGCCTTTCTATCCACTCAACCACAAGGGTCTCAACTAGTTCATGAAGACCTTGAGCAACTTCATGATGATGATTTGGAAGAAATGGATTTGAAGTGGAATATGGCACTACTAAGCATGAGGGCAAGAAAGTTCTATCAGAGAACTGGAAGGAAAATCATCATTGATGGAAGCAATACTGCTGGTTATGATAAATCAAAGGTAGAATGTTTCAACTGCCATAGAATGGGACATTTTGCCAGAGAATGCAGAGCACCTAGAAGTAAAGACAACAGAAATTGGAATCAAGGTAGCTCAACAAAAGCAGTAAAGATTGAAGATGCTTCTGAAAAGGCAATGTGTGCTATAGATGGTGCTGGATTTGATTGGAGTGACATGGCAGAGGAAGAAATTAGGCAAACATGGCTCTTATGGCATTCTCAGATTCTGAGGCAACAAATGATTTGCCTGTTAAATTAGATGATACTGGTTTTAAAGCAGCTACATACAAAAGAGGGTTAGCAACTTTAGAAGAACAAATTATTAAATACAGAGAACATGAAGTTCTTTTTTCTGAGGAAATTGCTCTACTTAAAAGAAGTGTAAGTCACAAAGAATATAAGATGGGATTACTTAGGGATGAACTTGAAAAAGTTAAACAAGAAAAGGAGGGGTTTGAGTTTAAGATTGCAAAGTTTGATAAATCTGCAAAAGACTTAGAACAGCTGTTAGCAAGTCAGATAACTGACAAGAGCAAAAATGGTTTTGGTTATAATGCTGTCCCCTCACCTCATCCTTTATTTCTTAATAGACCAACACCTTTAGACTTATCTTATTCAGGTCTTAAAGAATTTAAACAACCTAAGGTTAATGAGTATGGTCCTAGGGATTCTAGTTTAAAGCCTACCATTGGATGTGATAAAGAGTCAAATAATTCTAAGGAGAATACTGATGACTCTTTGGATCAACATCAAAAGACTGATACTGAAACTAGCTCTGTTAAGTCTTCACTTAAGGTAGACAAAGATTAGAAAGAAAAGTTTTTATGTCCTGCTAATCATGTTAAGGAAGTAGAACTTAAGAAAGTTAGAGAGAATAATGATGCTCCAATTATTGAAGATTAGGTGTCAGAAGATAGATATGATAGCCCCTAACCTAAGGTTGAAAAGAAACTGTCCTACCTACTGCTACTAAGAAAGAGTTTGTTTTAAACCGAAAAACCACGTTAGGAGGCCAGTGAGGTATGTAAGATGTACATGTAACAAAGACCTAGAGGAACCAAGGAAATGGAATGGTCAAAAATCCAATCAGTAGATTAACTTTGTGTTTAAACAAGGCATTTTTATCTGTGGAAGTTTGATCACATTCCAATCACTGATCCTAACCAACAGAGGAAAAGAATAGTAAGTGGAAATAATTATAACAAAAAGGATAATGACTACTATTCTAAAACCTCTCATCCCAGTGCACACAAACATATGGCTCCAAGAGCAGTCTTTATGAGAACTGCCTAAAAGCTGTTAACACAGCAACCTGTTAAGTACAGTATTTTGACCTTTTGCCTTGGTCAAGGGCATTTGGTTGAGATTTGCATTTGAGTTATTTTAAGTGTATACTACCAACGAATCAGCCTTTTTATACTGCTCACCCCAAATCAACAATTCATTGTGCTAGACCAAGGATAAACTTTCAAAATCAAGCACAATCAACTGTTCACATGTCCTTTTACAAGAGAACATCATTAACAAAAAGGTGTTTTAATCAAAGGTTTAATAATGGTAGGCCATTTAGATCAACTGTTAATACTGTCAGGGCAAGGGGATTTAATGCTGTTAAGCCCTCAGCATGTTGGGTTTGGACACCCATCAAACCCAATGGTGCATCACTGGTTTCCAACAAATATAATTACATTGATGCACAAGGCAGATCCAAGTCAGTAATGGCTTGGGTCCCCAAAGAAAACTAACCTTATAAGTTGTTTTGTGCAGAGCAATTCACAACTAAATGATAAAGGATTTGTTGATAGTGGATGCTCAAGGCACATGACTAGAAACATAGCCCATCTTTCAGATTTTAAATACTTTGATGGAGGTTATGTTACTTTCAGTGGAGGAGCCTATGGAGACAGAATTACTGGCAAAGGGTACTATTAAAACTGATAATCTTGATTTTGATGATGTATACTTTGTCAAAGAGTTAAAGTTCAACCTCTTTAGTGTCTCACAAATGTGTGACAAAAAGAACTATGTTCTTTTTACTGACTCTGAATGTCTTGTCCTATCTCCTAATTTTAAGTTGCCTGATGAAATCAGATACTTCTTATAATTCTAGACAGGATAACATGTAAGTTTTTGATAATGAAAAAACATAGTTCATAAGATAGTTTACATTGTTGTTGCAAGGATACATCTGAAGAATCAATGCTATGGCATAGAAGGCTTGGTCATATTAATTTTAAGAATATAAATAAACTTGTCAAAGAAAATCTTGTAAGAGATTTGCCTTTAAAAAGATTTTGATTGAGAATGACCAAACTTGTGTTGCTGTCCTTAAAGGCAGCAAACAGAGCTCTTGTAAGACCAAGGCCTTTAATCCTATTACTAAGCCATTGTTTATGCTGCATATGGATCTCTTTGGTCCAACTTTTGTTAGTAGTCTAATGCATAAAAAGTACTGCTTAGTAGTCACTGATGATTATAGTAGATTTTCATGGGTTTTCTTTTTAACAAACTAAGGATAGAACAACTGATATCCTTAAATTTTTTATAAGAAGTAGAAACCTACGTGTATAAGAAAGTAAAAAATAATCAGAACGTGATAATGGGACAGAGTTTAAAACCAAAGTGATGGATGATTTTGTTAGGGGAAAAGGTATTAAAAGAGAATATAGTATAGCTAGGACTCCTCAGCAAAATGGTGTAGCTGAAAGGAAGAATAGGACACTCATTGAGGCTGCTAGAACAATGTTAGCTGACTCTAAGTTACCTACCACATTTTGGGCAGAAGCAGTTTCTACTGCTTGCTATGTACAGAATAGGGTCTTAATAGTCAAGCCTCATAACAAGACTCCTTATGAACTCTTTAGAGGTTTTAAACCAGCTATAGGCTTCATGAAACCATTTGGATGTCATGTTACTATTCTCAATACCTTAGATAATTTGGGCAAGTTTGATGGAAAGAGTGATGAAGGTTTCTTTGTTGGATATTCCTTAAGTAGCAAAGCTTTTCAGAGGTTATAACACTAGCGAACCAGAACAGTTCAATGAAACGTGCATATTGGGTTCGTAGAGAATATTCCTATGATAGAAGGAAATGGGCCAAAAGTGGCTGTTTGATTATTGATTTCTCTAACCAATCAATGATTATTGTACCATGATTGCAGGAACCTTTTTCTAATAACTTTGCAGGTATAAAAGAAGTTTCTAAGTCTAGTACATCTTCTCAACAAGATCAAGATAATCAAGATTGCATTGTAATGCCAATTTGGAAGGATGCTTCATATTTTGGTGATGCTGCACCAAGATCTGTTGCTGATGCTCAAATACAAGATAAAGATGGGTTACAAGATGAGAATGATGCTACAGAAAAGTCTCATGATGATAGCAGTCTTAAGGATAATGGTACTGCTGTTCACAGTTAATACTACTTGACCGAAATGAATACTGGGTAGTTGAGAAGTGAGTACTGAGTGTCCCGAAGTGAATACTGCTGCTACCCCTGAAGACTTGGTTAGAACCTAGTCATGCATCTTGAAGACACACACAAGTAGAGACCAAGAAGAAGTTGTATTGGGGAATCAATCCACAATCTTTATGGCTAGTTAGACTACCACTCCTCACACACAGATTCACAAGTGTACCCATTGAACCATGTGATGTGGTGATGTGCAGTCATAATGTTCAAACAAGAAGAATGATAACTTCTTACTTTGGAAATGGAATTTTATTGCTTATACTATGAAGGGAAGATCATCAGATCTTCACCCCCCCACCCCCCCCCCCCCCCCCCCCCCCCCCCTTACATGTCTTTTTGCTTGTTTCCTATCACAGGAAAAACCAAAAAGAATCTCCAAAGCACTGAGTGATCCAGCATGGGTAGAAGCATATGCAGGGAGGAACTTCTAAGTTCAAACTTGCAAAAGGTCTTGGATTCTTGTGGATTTACTAAAGGTCATAAAGCAATTGTTACAATGTGGGTATACATAAATAAAAAGGATGAATGGGGATTGTCATCAAAAAAAAGCAAGACTTCTTGCTCAAGGAAATATCAAAGAAGAGGGCCATGGACTATGATGAGTCTTTGCACCTGTGGACTGTAATTGAGGCAATAAGAATGTTCCTAGTTATGATTCCTATATGGGGATTTTTTGGTTTACCAAATGGATGTAAAAAGTGGGCTTCTCTGTATGGTCAGATTAAAGGAGGAGTATATGTATGTCTCCTCTAGGGTTTTGAAGATCCTGACCATCATGATAAAGTCTATAAGGTAGTGACAAGGCATTTTTTGGCCCTGGCATCATAGCAACAAGAGCTTGGTATGACACTTGGCCAATTATCTTTTGTGCAAATGATTTTCATAAGAGGAAAGATTGGACCAAACATTCTTCATCAAGGAGAACAAAAGGGACATATCTTGCTTGTTTATAGATATCTGGATGACATTATCTTTAGATCTACAAAGAAGGGTTATGTGATGAGTTGAGAAGCTTATGACGATAAGTTTCAAATCAGTTCTATGGGAGAACTTACGTCTTTTGGGTTTTACAGGTTTCTAACAGAAAAGAAAGCATTTTTTAGCAGTCAAGATATAAATGTCAATGAGATTTTGAGAAAAGTAAAACTACAAGATGTGAAGTCTGTCTTACTCTACGATTGGAAAAAGCCTTTGGTTCAAGATGGAGAAGCTGCTTGATGTGATGAACTCTTTATTAGATCTATGATAGGTTCTTTGATGTACTTAAGCCTCAGGCAGATATCCATTGTTTGCCGTTTCTTTTACATTTTTTTAGTCTGTCATGTGTAAGGTTTCAAGTTTCTCCAAAGACATCCCATCTCTTAGTTGTCAAGAGAATCTTTAGATACCTTAAAGGAAAACCATCTTTAGGACTTTGGTATTCTAAGGATTCTCCATTGGAATTAGTTGCTTACACTGACAGTGACTATGCTGGAGCTACACAAGATAGGAAGTCAACCACTAGAGGTTGTTAGTTTTTGGGTAATAGGCTGATCTCTTGGTAATGCAAGAAACAAACTGTAGTTGCCACTTCTACAACTGAGGTTGAATATGTGGCTGTTGCAAGTTGCTGTGGACAGGTTCTCTGGATACAAAACCAAATGTGGATATGGGTACAATTTCATGGAATATCTGATATTTATATTTACAATAACTTTGTACTCATACTGCATAATAGAAAATCATGTTTCAACATTCTAAACAAAACATATAGAGATTATGGCACCATTTTATTAAGAGACTGTAAATGCTTATAAGTTGTTCAAATGGCTTAAAATTGACTTGAATAATGTAGCAGATCTTCTTATAAAAGGTTTTGATGCTGTTAGATTTTCAGTACTTGGTCTCAAGTATTGGAATGCTAAATCCCTAATGCCATCTCTTGTTTGTTTTTGTAAAGTTTGTTAAATGTTAGTACTGTTAAGTCTTTTCTAATTAATACTGTGCTAGTTTAATCGTATGCTAGTTATATTTAAGGATGTTGAAAAACTTGTTACCTTATAGTTATTACGTGCTAGTTATTTCTTATGTCTCACAGTTAATCTGTTAGTAACATTCTTGGTTAGAGCTAAACTTTTCAGGATAACAATGAAGTTGTTGAAATGGTTACTCAAATGATGCATTATTTGAGAGGGAGGAATGTTGTTTGTTCTGATGTGTTGGTTTTAGCACCACACAACAAATGGTCATCAGTTAACATGTCTTATTAGACATCAAGAATTGACCTAGTCCAGAGCAATACGACTACTGTAAAGACTTTTCTTAAATCCGTTGGATAGTTGATGTTTACTCAAAAACTATTATGGTTATAATGCACCATGTTTTTACAATGAAGCATTGGCTAGTCCAAAGCAAACGGCTATTGGTAAAGACTACTCAAATCCGTAAGGATGGTAGTTTGCCAAAAAACTATACTTTGTTGTGCATTTGTGATTAAAAGAATTGAGAGATAAAATGTGAGCTTAAAAACAGATAGAGAGATATGTGAAAAACAGACAGAGTGCAAAGTGAGTTAAAATAATTGAGAGATAAAATGCGAGCTTAAAAACAGAAAGAGAGATTGTACGAAGCTATTTTTGAATGATACACAAGTTTGGAGTTTGTACTGCTTTTGGTGAAGAAGTTAATACTGCTAGGCTTATTTTGGTACTGCTAGACCAAATTTGGTACTGCTGGATGACCGTTAGCACTGCTTGAGCCCT
>BQNB010127673.1:2054-19404 GCA_026074375.1 Tanacetum coccineum
TAATAAAAACGTAAGACGTACTAAATTAAAAACTTTTATTCATACATTAAAAACAATACATAGATAACTAAAAACAAAAATGTACGAAATTCGATACATAGATAAATAAAAACTTAAACGCACCAAATAAAAAGCGTAAACTAATATGGCAAATTATATTTTGCCTTGATCTCCGCCCTTAGTGCTTTCATATGATTCAGTGCATCCCTAGTCAAGTGATCATATGGTTGCATATAGAACCTCATGTTTTCTTGACGTTATCTATATTCCTGAATTGCCAACTCTCGTTTACGACATTCTACCTCCCTCATCTTGATCTCTAAAAAGGCTTTGTGTTCTTCTTTCTGCATTTCGATGACATGTTCGTTGTGCATTGCCAGCTCGGATACCATCAACCTAGCCAATGCTTTGTCATTCGTACTTGACGATCCTAATGCTCTCGGCCCTTTCTTCTTCATAGAACCTTTCGCTTTGTCCCTCCCAATTGGTCGTCGAATTTCCTACACCTCGTCTTCCTTGTCGTCGCCAACATCAACATTCATATTAATACTAGCTTCCCCAGACTCTATGTTGAACGAACTAGACCCAAATGTCTTATATCTATTGTCGCTACCTTCCCCAGACTTTGTTGAGAATTTAGGAACTTTATTTTGCATCCATTTCAGACTAGCTTTTAAAATCTCCCAACAATGACGAAGTTTAAATGGCACTCCGGTTTCAGCTTCATAGTCAAGAAGTGCCCTATTATAGTAATCTTCATCTTCGGCTCCACTATCCTGCGCCATACGCATGACGTTACCGTACACTCCACAAAACCGAACCACGTCTGGGAGCACCGTCTTCCATTTCCCGTACACCATATCGTACGTTTGATGACCATACATCTTTGTTTTGCTCTCCATGTACTCCAAAACCTCAGTCTAAAATCCAGCATCCTTCCTCATGTTACCAAGTCTACTGTTTTCGGATATTGTAAGATACGTAATTCAATTTTTGAGATGTCTTTTAAAGTTTTTGTGTTCGCTTGGTATTCTTTTGCGTTTGTAAAATGACTTACCTTGTGTGCATGGCTAGAGGTGGAAAATCTTGCCTATATTGTAATTTATGGGGGTTTTTGGCACTTTTTTCTAAGTGATGGGGCATTTTTGCCCATCAATTATTATTAATGGGCTCTTATTGGCACTTGTAAAAAAACTAAATGGGCTTTTATTGGCACTTGTAAATGGGCGCATCTTTTTTATTTAATAGTTCTTTTCTTGCTCGTCACTTTTTCTAGATTTCAAACACGTATTATTATTTTTTATTCATACGCTTTTGAACATTTAATCCGTTTTTGTCCGTTTTATACTTCGTCATGACTATTCATACCTTTCCTTACGTTTTCGTCGGTTTTTGTACGTTTTCGCACTTTTGCGTACGTTTTTGAAGGTTTTTGTCTGATTTCGTACGTTTTTTTACGTTTTCGTCTTTTTTTACGATTTCGTCTAGTTTTTTTTAACGTTTTCGTCCGTTTTTTTACGTTTTCGGCTTTTTTTTACGTTTTCGTTCATTTTTTACGTTTTAGTCCGTTTTTTACGTTTTCATCAATTTTTTTACGTTTTCGGCCCTTTTTTTTCGTTTTCGTTCGTTTTTATACGTTTTCAGCCATTTTTTATGTATTTGTCTGGTTTTTTACGTTTTCGTCTTGTTTTTTATGATTTCGTCTGGTTTTTTACGATTTCCTCTTGTTTTTTTACGTTTTCACCCGTTTTTTTACGTTTTCGTCCGTTATTTTACATTTTCGTCTGTTTTTTACATTTTCGTCCAATTTTGTACGTTTTGTAAGTTTTCGCACGTTTTTGTTTTTTTACGTGTTCGCCTGCTTTCTTATGTTTTCGTCTGTTTCTTACGTTTCCGTCTGGCTTTTTACGTTGGCATACTTTTACGGACGAAAACTTGAAAAAACGGACGAAAACGTAAAAAACGTGCGAAAACGGACGAAAACGTAAAAAGAAGTACGAAAACGTAAAAAGACGGACGAAAAAGTAAATAGACGGACGAAAACGTAAAAAGATGGACGAAAACGTAAAAGGACGGACAAAAACGTAAAAAAAACGGGTGAAAACGTAAAAAATCGTAAGCAAAAACGGACGAAAACGTAAAAAACGGGCGAGAACGTAAAAAAACGTACGAAAACGTAAAAACGCGGACGAAAACATAAAAATCTAAGGCTGCTTGAGTAAAAACAAAAGGGTTTTTTGAAAAAATATATATATAAACATGAATAATAACTATGAAATAAGATTTATTATAGACTATTAATTGCAAAGTCTTATGAGTCAATTGGGTGTGGTTATCTATAATGTTAGGGCTCATACCTTAACATACCACGATGAGACTTTCAATTTAATAAGTTATAATGTGTTTCTAAATTAAAGAGTTAAAACTTATCAATGACAAAATTTGCAAAAGTACTATTTATTTGCAAGGCATATCACTAAGGGTTCGAGGTATCATACTCTATAAATCACTTAAATCTTGCAAAAACATGAATGGTCAAGGGTTTGAATGATTTTAATCATTTTTTAATCTTTTCCCGTGATAAATGAGAATCTTTAGATTTGAAAACACGTTGAATCATCAATTTTTAAGGGTATCACTATTTATACATGAGATGTATAGAAAATAAGTGACACCGTAATAAATAACTTAATTGAGTAAAGTTTTTATTAACACTTATGATACGAAGATGTATGCATGCTTCTTCATACATATTTGCCACGTCAAATATAAATATCCTTTTTAAATAAGTTGTTGCCATCCAATTTGTAAGAACACTTGCAATTTCTTTTGACATCACGTGAGACGTATGTAGATTGCAACCCCGGGGTGATTACACACTTTTCGTGAGACATTGGTGTTACATAATTACGGTTCTTGATTGGATGACTTAATCGGGGTAAATTAGCGAGACCTTAAGCCTACGGCATAGATGGGATAACACATGCTTACTAGTATATTAATGTAATAAAGTAAGTCCCATAATGTTCTATTACATTTTGAATACACCATTGCTAGCAGATCAACTGATGTGATGGTGGTATGTCAAGTAGGATACTAGCCTTTAGAAAACTAATTGTTTAAAAAGTTTAAACATGGGTAGTTAATTTTCTCTAAGGAAAATTGGTTGATAGCGTAAGCACTAGTCAAATTTATATATATATAGTATTAATCTCGTGAAAATTCTTTTCAAAATACTTCTCAAACAAGAGAAATATAAGGTAAAAATCTCACTAAAGAAAACACAATATGTATATTTTTAACCGGTTTTTCCTTGCTCAGAAAAGTTATAATAGGAATGAATGAATTTTCCTAATTTTAATCAAACTCATAGCAAACTTACATGGTTAAGTAGATTGCATGACTTATATTTCATATAGATTTCATCACTCTTATTCGGTGGTGAATACTTTGAAACATATAAGACATTTGAATAACTAGAGAACATGTTCTTAGAGCTATCAAATGATAACATCTTAAGTTAAGATGCTTTATGAGTTCTTGATTAGAAAGTACCAACATTACCGCAAAAGTGGTAAAGGCAAACTAGCATGATTTATCTAGTTGTTTGCTTTAACCAAAATTAAGGAGGTAATTGCATGCCTAATTTTTAAGTTAATAAATAGCATTGATGGATAGTCCCTCATCTACATAGTAGAGATTTTGAAACCTAAGTACATTGCTACTAGCAGAATTTCAAAGGAAGTAGGAAAATAATTAGATTGCTATTTGTTTTCACTGGTTATGTAACACTTGCAATGTTGTCAAATCCAGTGAGAGCATTGCGATTTATTTCTAAACAAGACATTTGTGTAATGTTGTCTAATTTAGTAGGAGCTACAAGCTTTATTATCTTGTTAGTAACCCATATTATTTCTAACTTGTCTTGAGATAATACATTATTTTCCAACTATAGATACTCATGGTTTTAAGGATAGTCGTGCACTATTTCTTATTAAACAATGTGGTTCTATATCTACTTGTAATGCTAATATCTGTGACACTATCATATTGTACACATAAACACATGAATGTCATGTTGTTTGACTACATGTATGATGTTTTGCCATGCACAAGTGAGAGAAATCTTTATTGTGTGTAAGGTACAACACATGACAATAACAATATGATTAAAGGTTCACTTGACCGCAAGGTAAGAAACTAATATTCTACTATGACATATTGCCCTATTTAAAACATATGTCAAGATATGAACTAAAGACTACTTCAAGTAAAATGTTTAGGTGCTCTTGGAATATCCCAAATAATGAAGTAATCTCATTTAAACTTGATATTACTATTAAAGCCAAGAGTCGGCTTCAGAATTACTATAGTTAAGTATGTTGTGTTTATGTGTTAAATTAATACACATGAATCCTTAATTGTTGAAAGACTCATAACATAAATTAAGTTATGTCTTCTGGTTATGACATGAACACGAAGTCCTTGAATTGTTCAAAGGCGAAATAATATATAGCTAACATGTTATATCTTTTATAAAGATATGTACACAGAGTTCCTGAACTAGTTAAATATGTATACATTACAGTATGCAATAGTTTTTTAAATACTACATATTCAATTTGGTTTGACACAATTGATAAGTATGTAACCTAAAGAGTTTAACTTTTTTAAGAGATTGCGGTATAGTCCCACAATCTAATTACTCATAGAATATCATATTTTATGGTATGTCTAAAGTGTTAAGTCAAATTCTTTGGAATCATTTGATTTTGATAACTTAAATATTTTACCCCGAATCTGTAAAGGTTTAAAAATTGAGTATGTCTTGTATATACTAAATAAGACTCCAACCTAGAAAGTTAATAAGACACCATCATGTTATGGAATGTGATGACTCCCATTAAGTCTTAAAAATTAAAGTTCTGAATTTGTTAAAATTCTTATGAAGAATAATATTACCAAACTAAACTAAGGAAATGTTGATGTATCTTGTAATGTCCCAAAAGAGAACAAATTATTGTTACTCTATATGCTAAGTAACTATAGAATAGTCTCTGATTACAAAAAGCAAGTGGGAGCGTTTTTAGATCTGGAAGAGATACAAATACAAAATACATAACCTCTAGTGAATATCATACCGAGGTTGTACATGTAAATGTTAAACCTCATAATGATATAATTCTTATTCATAGATCTACAAGGATACCTCAAATACTTGATTGATATATGCTATATCAATGCTAAGAAATATGAGTCAGAGGATCATGGTGAACCTGCTAACCATAGAGATGCATTGTCGAATCTTGAATTTGGTAAATAACTCCAACTATGAATGTTAAGATGCAATCCATAAAGATAACCAATTTTGTAACTTGATTGAAATTTAACTAAATGGTTAGACTGAGAAGTTAAAATGAGTTTCTTCAAAGAGTAGAAAACCCAAGTGGTTTGTTTCTTTGTATCGAACTCATAAGGACAATGTTGTACACATATTTAATACACAAATTATGACAAGATTTTTAATCATACTCAAGCAATTGATTGTGATTAAATATTCTTTCTATGCGCATTAATTATATAAAGATGGTTTATTGTAAATCTATTGTTCATATAGATGAAAAATGGCAATGAAAATTCAAAAACTCTTCCTTGAATGATAACTAATTACAAGGAAGATTAATAATCAAAGGAGTTTATGAATTCATATAATCTTTATGAAGTATACAAATGGCAAGAATCTAAGTATGGATCATTGCAAGTATCCAAGAGAGAAATAATAAGTAAATCACTTGCTTGATTTAAATATAATTAAGATAAATCCTGAGTATTTCTACAAGCTAATGGGAGTATTATGTTTAGTTTTCCTTCACTTGAAAAGATTTAGGAAATAAAACATACAACCTTGAAATATATGTTTATTGTTATAAACATATACGGTATATAAGTCTAACACAACATGATATACCATTTAGAAAATCTCGATGGATACATATCTTTTGATAAGATGAAACATGAATGAAGTCTTAAGTCGGACTAAAGGATTCATTATGTCATTATATTGTGTAGATGAATAGCTGTATCATGCATGAATGCAAGATGATCTGACAACATTGGTATCTAATCGAAAGTTACTAGATAACTATTGAATTGAATTTTTTTAGTGGAATATGTTTGGATTTAGGAATTCATTCCTAGATAATAGATTTGTCCCTAGTAATGAAAAATCTACGAATATATGTTGCAACAATTTATTGTGTAATCAAAATAAACCAATGAACTTGGAGTTCATGAGGTGCCAAACATTATTAATAGAGTATTCATTATTTACGGATAAAAGCATGGTATTGTTTGTATACTTTGATGCTAGTTTAATTGAGATGACACTCAATACTAGTCATGATAGGATTTTATCTTTGATGATGACCATGTGGACTAGTTGTGCTCAACTGAGAGCATAGTTGCATTATACATTAAAGAATAAGAATGCTTTACACTTTTGGAAGCTGTAAAAGATGATTGTTTCCAACAGCAGATGTCACACACCTTATGGAAGATAATGTGTCTCATAATATTTATATGTACATGAACAAACAATCATCATATATATTCAAGAACATCACTAATTGAATTCTTGAAATAAGTATTCTTAAAATTCTGAAAGAACAAAAGCTAGTTGGATTTAATGAAATATATGCCTTGTCAACAAGTACTATCGTCGTATCTTGAGGCATGATTCATCAACTAGAATTAGCATGCATTTGGTCTATTTAGTATTTGGATAAGGGATGTTAAGACAACTTTTATTTAATGATAATGATACTTGGCATGTTGTTATATTTAATATAAATTGTGTCATATATTTGCATGAATAATCCATGAATAATATTTATTATTCTAAATAAGTCCATTGTCAATCAACAATATGGGAATATTGTTGAACTAAGATAAATCTAAGTGATTGGTGATATATTTGGATATTAAAGGATGTGTCCACCAAACTCACATGATATTCATAAGATGCATATTGAACTTCCCCAACTAACAAGATTATCACTTTATGGATTGTCGTCATTAAATGAATCTTTTAAGTGATTTTATTTACTAAATCCTTAGACTTGAGATGCAAGTAGGTTTTGCATGTGTGGATAATCTTGATTTAGTTTAAGTTATCATGAATAAGGTAGCTAATAAGGACTTTTTTCAGAATTGATTGTGAAGCATATGACTTGACACTTGTAGTCAATATAGAATTTGTTCCTTCAATAGTTGAAGAATGATGCCACTGGGCCCCTTATAGGATTAATCAGATTTATGTGTGGCCGCACCCAAAAGCTCATGTAGAAGTGTCTCAATAACTTTTGGTAATCTAGATTAATTACATATACGAGAAACAAAAATCGTTAAATAATGGAATGACTTAGATCCATATCTATTTTTAACACGGTATCAGAAACAAATGGATAGTAAATGCATAAATCATTTAAGCGTAAATTTATGAAATCACACTCTGGTATTCCTGAGTATTTGGAGTTTGCTAACCGCTTTTACTAATGTTATTTATATTATTTAGACACGTCCAAGTGGAGTTGTTAGGATTTGTACAATATCAATATTATATGTCTAGAAATTTACTTGACCTATGGGACAACACGCGTTAAATACGTAAAACAATGAAATATTTAATATATTAAATGTATTATATAATTAGTGATTAAGGTATTAGGACCGTTATGTAAATACGAAGAAAAAGAAACGAGGGAAACCTCCTCTCTTTCCTTATCCAATCGATTTCCTAATTCCAAGAGGAGGTGAAATGCTTAACTTGAAAGCCAAGTTTTATGTTCCTATATAATGAATCATAAATTCAATATTTAGACACACATTCACATAGTTAGAAAATTATCCCTAATTTCCTCTCTTTTCCTCCTTGGTCGATCGGTGCAAGAAACAAAAATGGTTTCGGGTTCTTAGTCTTTGGGTCAATCAAAGTATATAACCCACAAGGGTTTTGTGGTTTTGTTGATTTTCAAGAATCGGGAGATCATTTGCTTAATCACTACTAGTACTAGCATACGTTATTATTTGCTAAGAACATATTAAGTGTGTCGAAGTAGAGAGATCTTCTTTTAGATCTTCCGTGGTTTTCGTGTATTAAATTTATACATACGCGTATATTCAAGAACGGTGTTCGTTCATTGCTAAAAGGTACACGCTTCTTGATTTATGTCTTCCGTTGTGTACTCATGTTAATTAAAGGTTAGTTAGTTTATAAAATCCAACATTTTGTTCTTTGTTCAAGGATTAAAGGCATTGAGTGCCGTCATTTGTAAAAGATATATTTTGGACGGGAATGGGAATGTCTACGGCTGAAAGAAGTGAACGCATGAACTCTTTTTTTGTCGGGTATGTGAATTAAGAAATCTCATTATGACAATTCGTTGAGCAATATGACTATGTATAAAATAACAAGACAGAGAAAGAAACTAAGGTTGATTTTGATTCGCTCAGTTCTCCGTATAAGATGATAAATCGGTTTAATTTTGAATGAGAGTTTCATGATACCATATTAATGCAATTTTTAAGTTGTTTCAAGATGAGCCACGAGGTATGATGTGTTGCAATTATTCATTATTCTAAATATATGGCAGAATATCCATTTTTTATTTCACATATGTTGTAGAAGGGAAATAGGGAGATTTCAAAAGGAGAGATGTATATGCTGTAACACCCCCAAAAATCATATACAACGCACGGAAATACCAAATGGGTGCACTTCATAATTACACACAATAGATACAAGAGAACGACCTCTAAATGTGTCGTTTGTAAAACAATCTCGTTGATTTAATCAAAATCTGAATTTAATGTAACATTTGTCTCATAATTGCATCACCATGAAAAACTTGAATGTAAAGACTCCAATGCACATCAAATAATCCACGCATCTAATTCACCTGAGAAAAACATGCTTAAAAGTGTCAACATTAAAGTTGGTGAGTTCATAGATTAGTTTAAATATGAATGTAAGTTTCAACAAATATATTTATCCACTGTGTCATCACAGTACCATGTAAAATGTTTATAAAATATGCACGACCCATTTTATGTCACCAAAAGTACCAATATTATCCCAAAGATTTTATAAAGAATGCATGGTTAATTTAATGAACAAATAGTCCAATGTATGATTTTCGGGGGAGGGGGAGCTATATCCTACGTTATAATCCGACATGTTATAACGTTCATTCCCAGTGATAGCTAGTCACCCGAACGGGGGTTGTCAATCCCGAATAGATCTATTTTATATCATTCACGTGGACATCACGCTATAATTTCGTTTACCGGCATAAGCTAATCACCACGAACAGGGATCCACACCCGAGGAGTCTATTCATAACATTCGCGCTCACCCTCCAAGTGATTTACAGTTCCCATGACGCTGTGACGTAGACTTGTATGTACCCAATTTGGGCAGATGAACAAATAGTATAATACTCCCGTTACCGGTGTCCCCTCCAAGAACACCCGGGCAGTAATGTAAAAATATGTACTCCCGTTACCGGTGTCCCCTCCAAGAACACCCGGGCAGTAATTTTATTGTTTCAGTTCATCAGCCTAAGCTAATCGCGAAATCATTTCAAAGTAAAGTATGCATTGTGACCAAAAATGAAGTCGAAAAATAATAAAAAAAATTAATAATGAATCTCATAGCGAGCTATGCAAATAATATGTAAACCAATTTGTAATCAACCATGTAAATGCATTTGTAAACAAGCATGTTCTCACCCCAAAAATATATGTAAAACCAGTAAAACATGGGGCTATAAACTCACAAAATCCCTTAAAACAATCACATGTTACAAGAAAAAACCGATAAGTATAAGAATTTGTAGACAAAACATGTATCCCCCTCGCGGGTTAAAACCATACAAAAGATTGAAAAGCGAGCAAAGAACCACATTGATTAAAGACCACGATCAATTATCCATTAAACACAAACTGAATCTGCAACGATCTCGACCACGACCTATAATTAAAGTCGTCGATTTATAACACAGTAATAAATACGACACGATTGTGTACATCGTTACCACAAATCAATACATATTTTTTTATATGTATACATACATTATACATGGATGAGAAATCCACTTGCGCGGTCTTTAAACCTTAACCCCTATAAATATTATTGTGTATATAATACTATTTTCCTCCAATCATAACTTATCCTCAATATTTACTAAAAGTTTACTATTTTTTAGACCTTTAGAACCAACAATGTCTAAAAACAATAATTGACATAATAATATCAACGTCCTATTTTTATTAATCAAAATCGTACACATAATGTATTAATATTAATTAAAATATCCGTTGACTTTTACGTCGACCTTTAGTTTTTGACCCGCTATATCTCAAGTTTTAAAACTGATAAGCCTCGCGGCAAAGTAAAACGTCATTACGAACAACTTTCGTGTTTCGCCGGAAGGCTGAAACGGACTCGAAAGTGCTCGAATCGTTTAATTAATAGATATGTCAGATTTAATATATTAAAAATAACTTATTTTCTATTAAAGTGTATATTCCGATTTCGATCCAGTTTCTTCGTTATTGAGAGTTAGAAGTCCCGTTTTATGTCTAAACGTCCGTAAAAATATAATTTGTTATCTTTTGTAAACCAAAGTCTAACTTATCAAAGTCTCGAATCCCGAATCCCATGTTCCGATTTCTGATTTAAATTACTCGTTATATAAAGGCACTAAAGTCCATTTTTAGTCCAATTCTCGTCTCAAATATGTCTAATACCGCTTATAACTTTATATAAATCTCGTTTTAATATTTATTCATGTTTTACTAGACCGCGCAAGTTATAATATTTTTCATCACATTTAATCAATTTATAATATAACGAAATAATTGAATACTTTTAAACTAAACGCACCCTTTTTCGGTGTCACCACACTCAAACGCACCCTACGGCTGTTATGAACAGCCAAACGCACCCTATTTGGGCGGCTGTCCGGAAACCAAACCCACCACACCTTGTGGTTATAACCCAAAACAACCCAAACACAACCCTAGTTGTCCCCGCAGCCAACCCGACACTCCTTGATCTTTATAACCAAACAAACCCACACCCTCGTGGCTGTTACCCATTTACCAAGCGCACCCTTGGTGGTTATGTCCAAACCCGAAACAACACCTTCCCCGGTTATACCCGTTGCCTCACATCCAACCCGATGCCCAACCCGCTCGCGTTTTGACAGCCAAACCCGACCCCTTGGTGGTTATAACCATAACCGAACCAAACCCACCCTCGTGGTGGCTGTCGACAAACAAACGCACCCTTGTGCGTGCTATACACCCAACCCGACGCACCTTGTTGCTATAACCTAAACCAAACGCAGCTCTCGGGCTGAGACCAAACCCCACGCACCCCTTGTTGTGTTTATACACAAACCAACCCCACCCCTATCTGCTGCCCACGAACACACGCACCCGTCCCGGTGAAAAACAGAACCATCACGCACCCCCTTACGTGACTCCTTTATGCCAAACCCTACCCGAACGCACCCTCGTGGTGCAACATATAAACCAAACGCAGCCTTTTCGGTGGCTGAGGAACCAAACTGAACGCACCCTCGGTGCGGCTGCCGTCGGAGAAAGGAGGGGGAAAGGGGAAAAATGACGCGTGGAGGAGAGTGATGGTGGGGATCGGATAGATCGGAGATGGGGAGGATTTTTGGTGTTGGCCGAAAACTTTTCCGGCGCTGTGGTGGTGTCTCTTCTGGTGGGGAGAGAGGAAGGAGAAGTGTGTGTATATGTATAAAGATGGAATGAAATGAAATGAAGAAATAATATAAAATTATATAATATATATGAATAGATAAAAGTTATAAAACATAAGTGGCAAGACCCAATAAGTTGGGTTTACTTTGTAAATATTTCCAAGGGGCCAAAAGTGTAACATTTGAGTAACTTTTATAAATATTGGTTCGGGACTCATTTGAGCGGCTTAACGAATGATTCAACGCACAAAACTTGCGCCATTGTTTTCCAAATCATTTTTCCGATAAAAAATGTGTGATTCGCTTGATATATTTCAAAATAATTTAAAACATTTTAATAAAAATATATTTATATCATTTTGCGAACCCGGTTTTGCCTCGTCGAAATAATGAAGGGATTTAAGCTCGAGTATTCGCGTTATCAACTAACGCTTTAATTAAAATTGATGACTAATTTATTAATATATTTATTAAATAAATACAGATAAATTTAAAAAAATTTAAATTGTTTTTGTGTGCCCCGTTTGTAGTAGTGTTCGAAAAAATGTTTCGTGGTGTTTTACCTTTTCGCTCGTTTCCAATCTCGGGCAAAACTAAAAAGTTGTCTGAATGTCGTTTCACATCGAATTGCTTTTGAGTCCGAGTCGTGAAAACGTGATTAATGATCGTTCTTAAAGTCAAGCCAGATCCGAAAATCAATAGATTAAATCGTCATTCCAAAAATTCGAAAATTCCTCGATGTTACAGAAACCTACCCCTTAAAGAAATCTCGTCCCGACATTAAATTCGTGTTACCGCTTAGTGTGGACTAGAACAGACTTAAGATTTACTAAGCCATTTGAACATGACGCTGATAACTTTATTCAAGCAATATCTAAAGTTTCGACATTTCTTAATATCCATAAATTTCGGCTAGGTTGACCAGGATATCCAATCCATTAGAATATGTATCTTAGAGAAACATCATTACAAGGTTTAATGTTGGTATAAGTCTTATGAGGGAAGAAAACCTCTTAGTAGAGAACATAACACGGAGAAAGTTTAGTCGGTGGTTTTATGTCCGATATAAAGCATAAATGTTTAAGGCAAGTCTCGTTCTCTATCTGTAATATGTTTCCGATGATTATTAAATTATCTTGGCAGTACAAATAGTATCTTGACTTAAATTGGGTTCACTATTGCCTGCAATGAATAATTCAACTTAATGCATATCGACATTATGCTTAGCCTTGTTCAAGGTAGGTTTCATCTACCTAGTTGATTAAAGTTTGTACAATCTGGGACCACTCCAGACCCAATAACAGGCAACCATAACGACGATAACTATAACAAACGGTGATGGGAAGCAGAGAATGAGGACATTTCGAGAAACAATATTCCCATAATAAAGTTTAACAATTGAGGAGTCTCGCGTAAAGAGCTTATGCGATAGACGGCGGATTATGGTACTCAGTCGTTAGTTTTGAGGACGAATTAACTCCATTCACTCAAGTATGTAACTGTTAGTTCCACGAACAGTTTACAATCGCAAGGATTTGCAATCGCAAAAGTAATAACTTAAGAATGTGATAAGGTAGCTCCAAGTGAGGCCTTAAGATTCTTGATGATATAAGACACATTTGGTCTCTAGACACTTTTTACGATTCTGATGATTATCGATTTCAGGGTTCATAACTCGGCATAATCGGATACTCATTAAGCCCACATCGTTTATATTTCTTATTTACATAAAGAAGCGTCCCAAATTTATGTAATTAAGAAATGATAAACCCCCTTATGGTTCAGTTGATAGATAATTTATTTATTAAATGAAAGGCTCCCAATCCTTTCAAATAAATAAATTATAAATCATCCTACTTAATACTTCCCGGTGAAACGCGTACTCTCAATAACCTTCCAAGGTGGTTTGACATGACGATGCATTGCTCTAATGATATGGGACGGAGTGATTTAAAACTCCGGCTGTTGAAGTTGGGAGTAAAAAACCACCAGGCGAGAATCGTAACAAGATTCAAGATAATTAATGAGTACTTGGTTAGGAAAATAAGGTAAAAGTCTCTCTGAACGAGTCAACATAGCATTCCCATATCAATCCTCCTAGTTACAAGTCCCTCCTATACAAGACTTGTAACATTTGATTCATACTTAATCCCGTGTAAAACAGAATTATAACGGCCTCCGCAATACGATATTATTTAAAGTTATGAAGAAAATAATATTCTTGAGAGACATTGATAACCTACAATTCTGAGAACGGAAATGAGATCATTGTGCAACCCACAATGTCTAAGAAGTAAAATGAGACCATTGTATAAACTCAAACAATGTCTGAGTATAATTGAGACAATTGTGCAAATCACAATGTCTTATAAATATTCTGGTATTTATATCAAAACACTTATATGAATAATCGTAAATATACGCAAAAGATGTAGCATATATATTACATATATGTATGTCAACGAAGCCCTAATGGCAACACGTAATGAAAGCACATTAAGCAAGACGTGTATGCTCCACTTTGAAATGTTTGCTGTGATTGCAATATTGTGAAAACTTATAGTCTAAGTAACCTGAACAACCTAGTTTTTCTCTATAACCAGTGCTCGTGATACCAATCTGTAACACCCCCAAAAATCATATACAACGCAGCGAAATACCAAATTGTGCACATCATAATACACAGCAATAAACAAGAAGAACGACCTCTAAATGTGTCGGTTGAAAAATACCATTGTTAATTTATTAAATCAAAATCTGAATTAATATGCATTGTCCCATAATTAGGCCATCACCAATGAAAAACTTGAATGTTAAAGACATCAATGCACATCAAATAATCCAAGCATCTATTCACCTGAGAAAAACATGCTTAAAAGTGTCAACATTAAAGTTGGTGAGTTCAAGAAGTTTTAAAATGAATGAAGTTCAACAAATAATTTATCCACTGTGTCATCACAGTACCATGTAAAATGTTTATAAAATATGCACGACCCATTTTATGTCACCAAAAGTACCAATATTATCCCAAAGATTTTATAAAGAATGCATGGTTAATTTAATGAACAAAATGTTCCAATGTATGTATTTGTCGGGGGGGGGGGGGGGGGGCTATAGTCCCAACGTTATAATCCGACATGTTATAACGTTCGTTCCCAGTGATAGCTAATCACCCGAACGGGGGTTGTCAATCCCGAATAGATCCTATTTATATCATTCACGGTGTACATCACCCTATTAATGTTCGGTACCGGCTATACTAATCCCCGAATAGGGATCCACACCAATAGATCTATTTCATAACATTCGCGCTCACCCTCCAAGTGATTTACAGTTCATGACGCTGTGACGTAGACTTGTATGTACCCTAATTTGGGCAGTGATACAAATAGTATATACTCCCGTTACCGGTGTCCCCTCCAAGAACACCCGGGCGTAATGTAAAAATATGTACTCCCGTTACCGGTGTCCCCTCCAAGAACACCCGGGCAGTAATTTTATTGTTATCAGTTCAATCAGCCTAAGCTAATCCGAAATCATTTCAAAAGTAAAGTATGCATTTGTGACCAAAAATGAAGTCAAATAATGTATCTCATAGCGAGCTATGCAAATAAGTATGTAAACCAATTTGTAATCAACCATGTAAATGCATTTGTAAACAAGCATGTTCTCACCCCAAAAATATATGTAAAACCAGTAAAACATGGGGCTATAAACTCACAAAATCCCTTAAAACAATCACATTGTTATAAGATAACCGAGTAAGTATAAGAATTTGTAGACAAGCATGTATCCCCCTCGCGGGTTATAAAACATTCAAAAGATTGAAAAGCGAGGCTATGAAACTCACATTGATTAAAGACCACGATCAATTAATCCAATTAAATCACAACTGAATCTGCAACGATCTCGACCACGACCTATAATTATGTCGTTCGATTATAACACGTAATAAATACGACCAACGATGCGTACATCGTTACCACGAAATCATACATATTTTTATATGTATACATACATATATACATGTGATGAGAAATCCACTTGCGCGTCTTTAAAACCT
Source organism: Tanacetum coccineum (assembly GCA_026074375.1). Taxonomy (NCBI): domain Eukaryota; kingdom Viridiplantae; phylum Streptophyta; class Magnoliopsida; order Asterales; family Asteraceae; genus Tanacetum; species Tanacetum coccineum. The sequence goes on from BQNB010127673.1 coordinate 17,910, forward strand.
TAACCCCTAGTATATTATTTGTATATATACTATTTTCCGTCCAATCATAACTTATCTCAATATTTACAGAAAGTTACTATTTTAGACCTTTAGAACCAAACAATGATCTTAAAACTATTAATTGAAATAATATATCAACCGTCCTTATTTTATTATTCAAAATCGTACACATAATGTATTAATATTAATTAAAATATCCGTTGACTTTTACGTCGACCTTTAGTTTTTGACCCGCTATATCTCAAGTTTTAAAACTGATAAGCCTCGCGGCAAAGTAAAACGTCATTACGAACAACTTTCGTGTTTCGCCGGAAGGCTAAAACGGACTCGAAAGTGCTCGAAATCGTTTTATTTAATCGATATTCCGATTTTATATATGAAAAATAACTTAATTTCTATTAAAGTGTATATTCCGATTTCGATCCAGTTTCTTCGTTATTGGGAGTTAGAAGTCCCGTTTTATGTCTAAACGTCCGTAAAAATATAATTTGTTATCTTTTGTAAACCAAAGTCTAACTTATCAAAGTCTCGAATCCCGAATCCCATGTTCCGATTTCTGATTTAAATTACTCGTTATATAAAGGCACTAAAGTCCATTTTTTTTAGTCCAATTCTCGTCTCAAATATGTCTAATACCGCTTATAACTTTATATAAATCTCGTTTTAATATTTATTCATGTTTTACTAGACCGCGCAAGTTATAATATTTTTCATCACATTTAATCAATTTATAATATAACGAAATAATTGAATACTTTTAAACTAAACGCACCCTTTTTCGGTGTCACCACACTCAAACGCACCCTACGGCTGTTATGAACAGCCAAACGCACCCTTGGGCTGTTTTGACAGCCAAACGCACCCTTGTGCGTTTCTGTCTAAACCAAACACACCCCTAGTTGTTCTCTACTAAGCCAAACGGACCCTATGGCTGTGAGACAACAACCCAACGCACCCTTTGTGCTAACAGCTAAACCAAACACGCCCTTGGTGGGATTTCTGTCACAAGCCAAACGCACCCCTATTGATTTATAACAAAACCAAACGCATCCCTTGTTGTTATAATACAAACCAAACGCATCCCTTGGGTTGTTTTATATTCAAACCAAACACACCCTTTTGATTTCGACAACCAACCCGGCTGTCCCAACAGCCAACCCGGCTGTCCCCGGCTGTCCCCACAGCCAACCCGAACAAACCCACCCCGCGGGTGATTCTTCACAGCCAAACGCACCCGGTGTTAAACCAAACGCACTCTTGTGCGGCTTCACTCATCCAAACGCACCCCATGCTTATGAAAACAAAACAAACGCACCCTAGTGGTTGTTAACAAAAGAAACAAACGCATCCTACCCGGTGCAAATACCAAACCCGACGCACCCTAATGGGCTGCGACGAAACCCCACGCACCCTTGAGGTGTTTATACTCAAACCAAACACCCCTTATGGTGGCGTTTTACCACCGAAACAAACACCCCTAAACACCCCTAGCTGC
>BQNB010127674.1:0-19403 GCA_026074375.1 Tanacetum coccineum
TTGCTTTGAACGTCTACGGTTACGACGTTTCAGGTTTGTGGTGGTTGGATTAGAAGAAGAATTATCAACGAGATTAGAAGAAGAAAGAGTGCGCATGCACTAAAAATAAAAAAAATTGTTTTTCAATTGATTCACAATTTATTTTAACGGACAAAACGAGATCGAATGACTTAAACCAATAATCGACAAGCTTCACGGTAGCTCTTTTAAAGAAAAACGGACAAAGGACCGGAGGAGTAGGAAAGTGCGAAGCTATTAAAAACCTTTCTCCTTTAGGGTCGTAGTTCCTCGGAACAACCCTCCTTAAACCCCTATTATAGTTTGTTAAACTTTTAAAGGTGAGTCGTACGTCGCAAGTAACACAAAGGCAAGTTTTGAATCTTTTGATTGGGAACTTATTATGATAATGCTTTAGTTGAGAGCATTATATTGATGATGATTTTTATTTCTTGATTAAGGACAATTTTTTATGTTTTTTGATTTTTTCTTGATTTTATCTTATACTAATACTAATAAAAGAAAATGAAAAATATTTTTGTATATTTGTATTTTTATAAATAGAAGAAAATATTCACAAACAGGAATGATAACTTCACGAGGAAGGGTCTTCAAAAACTAATCTTCAAACGTAGATACGAAAATCGCACACACCTCCCCGGCAACGACGCCAAAAATGATAACCAAAGATTTCTTACTATATATAAATATAATATAAATATATAAATATATAATTATAATCAATAATTATAATTCAATTTTAGTATAGTATAATAAGTATTCCGGAAGATTCAAAGAAATTCCTTTTGACCAAAGGAAAATCAAAAATCCTCCGGGTCGTTTCCCAACGAGGTGTGAATTGAAAATCGAGAACGTTTGTGATCGCGTGAATTGAATGGATTAAGAGATTTGGATTTGGATTTTCTAATTTCTAAGATTAAAATGCAAAAACGATTAAAGAAAACCTAAAAACGAAAGCTAAAAATGATTTAAACCTAAAAACGAGAACGGGACTCAAATCCCGTTCTTTAAAAATACAAATTCTACAAAATTAACCCTACGAGTGCAAATTTAATTTTCTTAGGTGCTAAATGATAAAAGAACATTTTAAATAAAAAAGAATTATATTTTTTTGATTTTTATTTAATTTTTTATGAATTAAAAACATATTTAAAAAGAAAAATTGATAAAAAATACTAAATTAATTTTGAAAAATCTGAAAAATAGGGAAAAGTGCTTTGGAGTGTGCTGGATTCAGGAAAAATAAAATGGGTTTCCCAGCTTATCGAAATAAGCTAAAAATAAGCAGAAAAAGCTTATGAGCTAAATGGGCTAAAATGGCCTTAAATACCAAACCACTTGGGACTATAACGAAAAAGTCCCAAGGGCGCAGCGGTAGAGTGTGTGTTATAAATGGGTAGAGGTTGGTTGAGGTTGAGGGTTCGAGCCTTGCTCACCCTCAACTTCCCAATTTCCCCGTTTTTACTTTTTGAAACTTTTCTTTTTGCAAACTTATAAAATAAGCCAAAATATTAAACTTTAAAAAAGTGACTTTTTACAAAAGCTTAAAATAAGCACAGAAAAAGACCAAATAAGCTGACAGATTTGGTATTTTAAAGTAACAAAGGCTAAAACTGAGGGCTTATTTTAAACTTAAAAAGCTAATGTAAAAGAAAGATAAGCTAAAACAGATAGTTAACTACACCTAATAAGCAAATTCAAACAAAATAAGCAAGGAAAAACAGATAGATAAGCTATAAAAATCAAATAAGCTAAATGGCTAAACTATCACTCACACAGCCTAAGGGGTACTTTTGGGCTTATTTTTAGGCACCTTAAGGGATCCTTATGGCTATGAGGGCTATAGGACCTTAAAGCTCATCCAAAAAGCTACTAGAATCAGCAGAAAAATAAGAGTTTGAAACTCCAATAAGCTACTAAAAAGCTAAGGGAAAGGGTTACTCACACAGATGCACTCTTTTTGGTTTTTCCTAAAAAGACAACTAGGTATGAGCAGCCTACAAAATAAGCTAGAAAATAAGTCTAAAATCTAAACTAAGCTAAAACAGATTGAAATTAACACCTAATGAGCTTATGCTCAAAATTTCAAAAGCTAAAAACCATTTTTGCTAACTTAAATTTGAAAAAGTTGTTTTAGGCTAAAAGACACTTAACAAAATACCTTGACAGATATTAACAAAACAAAGGCATACTAAAAGGGAAACACTCTACTGCATTTAAATACTTTAAAGAACACAAAAGCAAGTTTTAAAAGTTGGTTTTGAAGACTAGATCAAATAAGCTATGTGAAACTGCTTTTGTCACTACAGTTTCAAAAACCTATTAGACAAAACTTAAAAACAGACTTTTAACTTAAAAACTTTAAAAATAACTGAATAAAACTACTAAAATAAGCTTGTGCAAGTTACCCAAGTGACCCAAATGATTTACAAACCTGTTTTGACCCACTTTGGACCTTGACCCAAACACCCCTTTAACTTTTTGAAAATCAAATTTTAAGCTGATTTTTGATGATTTAAGCAATAGGGTTTGAAAACAGATAACAACCAATGAATATTAAGCAAAAATAAACAGATAAGCACACAACAATAAGCACTAAAATAAGCAAATAAGATATGAGCAATTTGAAAGCAATAAAGGACAGTTTTGAACAAAGACTTAACTAAATGACATGTAGGCAATAAAAAGAGACAATTAAGCATAAATAAGATAAATAAGCAATAAAAAGCATAAATAAGCAGTAAATAAGCTAATGAACAGTAAAAAGCAAAAATTGAAAAAGTGAGCTTACAAGAGTCCAAGCTTTTGGCAAAGGAATAAGCTCTCAAACAGCTTATAAACCAACCTATATGCTTCCCAAGAGGCTCTAAACCAAGGCCATCCAATATTCACCTTGCTCCTTGCTTTCTTGACAAATTTGGTGATTTTTTTTGAATTTTTTTTGACAAAAAATAAAACAAGCTGATTATATAAGCTTTTAATCACTCAAAAGCTTTTACAAGGGCTTATAGACAGTATTTAAAAGACAATAAAGTAAATGACAAGTATTTAAAGAAGACTTAAAAATTTCATTAACTTAAAAGAAATTACAATGCATAAAGTAAATGACAAGTAATTTAAAAATGACAGTAAAGTAAATTGCAGTATTAAAATGGTACAAATTGTTAATACAAAGTTGGACTTAACAAATTCGACAAAAAAGTAAATAAGCTACACTAGCCTATTTATACTAAAAGTTCTAGTCTTGAGCTTCTTCTTGTGTTCTTCTGAGAATGCTTCAACTGTTGTGTTTGTTGTGTGAGTAGAAGCCAAAATCAATCTTAGCCGTCCAAAATGAGTGATGCCCAAGTCTTATGATCTCAACCATCCATTTCTTGTCATGTTCCCTTGTCGAATGGGAGTTTATAGGATTGCCAACATGGCAATGAGCCATGTGATGTGTGGGGTTAAGGGAGGTGATGGTTTTGTTGTCTAGTTGCAGAGGTGTAGGGTGAAGAAGACATTAAAATGGAAAATTGGCGCCATTTTTGAATTCTTGTTTGTATGATTGTTTAGGTGAAAACAGGGGTGAAAGGTTTGGGTGTTTGGCAAGAATGATCCCTCATCTTGTATGTATGTATGACAATGATAGTCCCTTGTGGTGTAAAGAGTTTGTGGGATTTACAACATCAGTCCTTGAGGTTATACTTTGTTATTGCACCCATCGTCCTTTGTGACTAACAGATTTAGGGGTTAAAGGTTTATGTGCTTAACTTAGTTAAGTGTTGTATTGGGCCAAGGATTAAACTGTTTTGGGCCGTGAATGGTATAAAGGGATTTTGGACATTAAGGCTTATAAGTCTTGGTATAATGTTTAAATGGACTGACCCGGCCCATTAGATGGGTACGGGTGGGCCCATTTAACATTTCTTCGGTTTCGGCTTCGACTTTGACCGTTGATTTTACGGGGTTGAATTTGACTTTGGTTGACTTTGACTTTCACGCTTTTCCATTCCGTGCTTGGTTTTGTGTGTTTTGGCTTGATTTTTCGTCCTTTTGTCGGATATCTGTTTCCTGCACAATATAAGTAAAAACATACAAATACAATGTATTTTTGGTATGTTTTTGGTCATTTAAGTCCGATTTTAAAGGTCAAAGGTATGTGTATTTAGGCACATACCAATTTAATAAACCGTTTCTAAACAAGACGCTGATAACTTTATTCAGCAAAATTCGATGTTTCGACACTTCTTAATATACATAGATTTTGGCTAGGTTTGACCAGGATATTTAATCCATCAAAATAGGTATATCAGAAAAAAATCATTACAGAACTTATGACTGATATAACCGCGTTAAAAAGAAAGTCTCTTAATAGTGAAAGCATCGAAGGAGAGAGTGTAGCCGCGTGAGTATATTTGTATAAAGTTTTAAATGTTCAAGGACGGAGTGTCGTTTCTGATATCTGTAATGTTCGATGATTAATAATGGACGAGGCTAATGGATGTAAGTATTCAACTTACTTGGCAGTAATAGGATGTATCGCGACCTAAGTCTTCGTACTAGTGGCCCAAAATGAATAGTTCAACTAGATGTTTCGTCGATAGGTGTTTATCTGGATTAAGGGGGGTTGCATTACCTATTGGATAAAGTTGTACAAGATGGGACCGCTCCAGGGCCCAACAACAGCAACCATAATGTCAATAACTATAACAAATGGTGATGGGATGCAAAGAGTAAGGACATTTCGAGAAACAATATCCCTAGAATAAAGTTTAACAAATGGGAGAAGCTCGCGGGAGAGCTTATGCGATAGACGACGGAATATGGTACTCAGTCGTTAGTTCGAGGATGAATCAACTCCATTAGCTTACGTGTGCACCAGTCGGTTAGCTCCACAAACAGTTCATGATCTTAAAGATTTGTAACGGCAAAAGTAATAACTTAAGAATGAGATAAGGTAGTTCCAAGTGAGGCCTTAAGATTCTGCTGAGTGGTAAGGCACGATTGTGTTTCTAGACCTTTTTAACGGATTCCCGTGATTATCGGGTTCGAGTTCATACTTGTGTCGTATTGGATACCATTAAGCCCACTCATTTATAATTTATTATTTGCATAAAGAAGCGTCCCAACTTATGTAAATAATGAATTGATAAACTTATGGTTCGGTGATTTACAATTTATTTATTTAAATGAAGTGGCGTCCCAATCCTTTCAAATAAAGAGATTATAAATCATTATACTTAATAATTTCCGATGCAATACGCGTACTCACATAACCTTCAAGGTGGTGGATAACATGACGATGCAGGTTCTCTAATGAGTATGGGACGAGTGATGAAAACTCGTCTTCGGAGACAAGGAGTAAAACAATCAGGAGAAATCGTCATCGTGTTCAAATTAGTTGATGAGCACACGGTTCAAGTAAATAAGATAAAGGTCTTTATGAACGAGTCAACATAGCAATTATCATATCAATCCTCCTATTACAAGTCCCGCCCATACAAGACTTGTAATACTTAGATTCATACATAATTCTATGTAAACAAAAATTATGACGGCTTTCGTGTAATACGATATAGTATAAAGCTATGAAGAAAAATAATATTTTTAGAGACCATTGTTTAACTTACAATGTCTGAGGGCGAAGTGAGACCATTATGCAACTCACAATGTCTAAGAAGTAAAATGAGACCATTGTGTAACTTACAATGTCTGAGGTATAAATGAGACCATTGTGCAACCCACAATGTCTTTAGAAATGTTCTAGTATTTATATAATTAACTCTTATATAAATAAATGTACGATGTACGCAAAAGGAATGCAAGCATATATTATATATATATGTATGTCATGTAAGCACTTAATGTAACAAGTAATGTAAGCAAGTAAGCAAGTAGTGTGTATGCACTTTGAAAATGTTTGATGTGATGCAATGTTTGTGAAAACGGTTATAGTCTAGGTAACATATGCAACCTAGTTCTCTATAACCTGGCTCTAATACCAATCTGTAACACCCCCAAAAATGTGTTGCAGCGGAAATATGTCCGGGAGCGTTACTTCATAATACAACAACACAAGATACAAGAGAACGACCTCTAAATGTGTCGTTTGAAAAGTAATCTCGTTGATTTTCTTGAAATTGATATAAGACTTGTCTCATAATTGCATCACAATGAAAAGCTTGAAAATGATACAACGAGATTTGATCATTTGCATGTAAGTAGAAATCCATGAATGAAATCTTGTCAAATTTAGACTTCAGTGCACATCAAGTAAGCCAAGCATCTAATTCACCTGAGAAAAACATGCTTAAAAGGGTCAACATAAAGTTGGTGAGTTCATAGGTTTTTGTAAGTATAAATGTTGAACCAAAGTTCTGTAAAGCGTGTATGACCGTTTCAATCCTTGAATGTTCTTCCAAAATGTATGTATGATTTTTAGAAATCAAAGAGTTGTAAAATATGCATGACCATTTCAATCCCCAAATAGTCACAAGATGTACATATGAAAATTGGACCGCAGTTGTCCACAGTATGTATTGCTACTTTATTCAAAGCAATGTAAGAATTCCTATGTGTATAAAACAATGATTACAATTACTCTAAGTTCATGAAACCGATGCTCTATGTACCTATCGTAGGTGTCCCCTCCAATAACACCCGAGCAGTAATGAAAACCATATGTGCCTATCACAGGTGTCCCCTCCAAGAACACTCGGGCAGTAATGAATATGTACCCCTCGCAGGTGTCCCTTCCAAGAACACCCGGGCAATAATGAATGTGTACCCCTCGCAGGTGTCCCCTCCAAGAACACCCGGGCATTTACTTGTAGTTATCAGATCAATCCGCTTAAGCTAATTTGTAATCATTTCAAAAGTAAAGTAAGTATTTAAGATAAAAAAATAAAGTCAAATAATGTATCCCATAGCGAGCTATGTAAATGAGTATGTAAACCAATTTGTAATCAACCATGTAAATGCATTTGCAAACAAGCATGTTGTCACCCCAAAAATATATGTAAAACAAGTAAAACATGGGGATATAAACTCACCTAGATGTTGTAGAACGATTGGCAGAAATGCACATATTAAGCACAACACAAACGGAAACCAGAACGGCTCGACCAAGAAGTTATGGTTTATATTAACGGCTAAGTCCCACTAGCCTAGGATAATGTATTTAGCTTTTCCGATGGATAGTCACATCAACGCGACGCGTTGCTAAAAGATTTAGATTTTTAAGTTGTAATAGTTTGGTGGTTGGTTAAATAAAATAAATCGAAAGTAAACAACAAGTATGTAATATATTCCGTATATATTACATATGAAAAATTAAACCAGTATATAATTCAGAACATAAATTATAATAAAAGGCAAACAACCGAAAGAATAATTCAAAATGTATATAATACACGGCATGTATTATATATAAAGAAAGTACTAAATAAGAGACGAAAAAATACTAATTAAAACACACATTTCGACACGTGTTCGAAAATCATCAATTTAATTAATAACAGTTCTCGTATAAAAGTAAACGCACGTTTTAAAGTTACAAATCATGTAAACGACGTTTTCAAAGCTTTTATAAAAGTTATACTTTTATCTTCTAGTCGGAAATATTATAAAATCTTATTTTATAATTTAGTATTTTGTTTCCTTGACGGATTTCTATAATAATAGAATTATAGTGAAAATTACTTAGTATAGTAATTTATAGAAATTTCGGCATGTCCTATTCGTTTGTAAGACGTTTCCCATTTTTACAAAACTCAGTGCTTTTTCCTTTTTCAATCAATCCGTATTGCAAACACCCGCGTGTTTTAAATATATATATATTTCTAAACTAAACAAAATAATAAATATCACATTTATTTAACCATTTAACCACCATTATATCCGGTTTTATATTTATAAATCTTACGATATATTTATTTGTCGATTCATTTAAACCAAACACACCCTAATGGTATTTCTGCTCACCCAAACACACCTCTTACTGTTTTCCTGCTCACCCAAACACACCTCTTACGGTCTTCCTGCTCACCCAAACGCTCCCTTATAGTTTTCTGTTAAGCCAAACGCACCCTTTAGCTTTTCTGTTAACCCAAACGCACCCTTTAGCTTTTCTGCTAACCCAAATGCACCCTTATACGTTTTTTGCTCACCCAAACACTCCCTTATACTACTAAACCCAGATCCAAACACACCCTAGTGGTCGTTTTAAACAACCAAACGCACTCTTAAGCTGTTAAAATAGCGGAACAAACGCACCCTAAAGCTGCTAAACCAAAACCAAACACCCTATGTGGGTCGTTTCTAAACCAAACGCACCCTATGCTGTCAAACCAAACGCACCCTTTCGTTTATATTAAACCTAAACACCCCTAATCTGTTATAACCTAAACCAAATACACCCTTTGTGTTATAAACATCAAAACCAAACGCCCCTATGGCTATTAACTGCTAACCCAAATGCACCCTAATCTGGTACTATGAAACCAAATGCACTCTTGGTGCTGATTAGCACAACCAAACGCACCCCTTGGGTGTTATAAACACCAAACGCTCCCTATGTTGCTGGATCGAAAGCCAAACGCACCTTTGGTGCAGTTTCTAACACCAAACGCACCCTACTCGCTGAAAACAACCCAAACACACCCTTTTGTGATGTTTAATAAACCAACGCACCCTGTTGGTGCTTAATAAAACCACACCACCCTATTTGGTGCTTCTGCCAAACCCAACGCACCCTGGTGGTGTTTGATGGGGATGGTGGTGTGCGGTTGTGGGTGGAGGTGATGGTGACGAGAGAGAGAGAGATGGTGGTGGAGGTGGTGACGAGGTGGTGAGATAATGAAGCTGGTTGTGACGTGGTGATGATGAAGGTGGTAACGTGGTGATGATGAAGGTAGTTGTGAAGATGATGATGACGACGGTGCTATGGTGGTGGCGTGGTGGTGACGCGGTGATGGGGTGGCGGTGGTGACTGGTGGTTACGGCTGCGATGGTGATGTGGTAGGCGTTTAGTGGTGACTGCGGTGATTGGGGAGGCGGTGGTGATGGTGGTTCGGGGCTTTTGGCGATGGTGATTGTGGCAGCGGGGGGGGGCTGGGGTGGTGTTGTTGATTGTGGGATTGTTGTGGTGGCGGTGGGTTCGCCGGAGTTTGGCCGGAGTGGTGGTGACGGCGCCGGATTTTAGAGAGGGGGAATATGGGGCTAGGGTTTGTTATAATGAAATAACCCTATACTTTTCTTTATATATATATTAGAAAGTTTTTTTTTAAATGTGACAAGTCTAATATAGTTTGGGGTTGAAACTGTAAATATTACCACAGGGACCTAAAGTGTAAATTTTGTTAAATAATGGTTCGGGACTCGTTTAAGCTACTTAACGGATGATTCAAAACACGAAACTTGCGCCATTGCGTTCCAAATGATTTTTCTATGAAAAATGAGTATTTACACGACTAGTATTTTATAAATGTTTTATAAAATTTATTTAAATGTTTATTATTCATTGGTGTAGCCATCGGGTATCACGGGCAAGCTTTGTCCGTAAAATAAAACTTTAATTTAAATATTCGCGTTTTTTTAAAGAAACGCTTTTGAATAAAGTATTAAATAATTTATTAAATATTTTTATTTAATAAAAAGTGATAATTAAATATAAATTTAATTATTTTTGTGTCAGTACGCGTTGTTCTCGTTTCAAAAATTTTGCGAGGATATTTCAGTCATTTTCTGCTTGTTTTCGGGTCTCGGGCAAAACTAAAAAGTTGTATGAAATGTCGTTTTACATCAAATTGCTTTAGAATCCGAGTTGTGAAAACATGACTTAGCGGGTCGTTTTTGATAAGTCAACTTAGGAATAACATATATCTTCTTGTTTTCAAGTCAAATAAGTGAAAAATAAATCTGCACATGAGAGATATGTAATAATAAATATGATTTATTATTTAAATATGTTTCGAAAAATTACCGGTTACGCGGTAATCGTTTTTATGTGACAATAAACGAAAGAAATGAATTTTAACTCGAATATTCGCGTTGTCAACAAAAAAAAAAAACGCTTTATGAAATAAATCCTTAATAATTATTCATATTTTTATTTAATAAAATGCGATAATTAACTATAATTTAATTATTTTTCGTGTTGGCACGCGTTGTGTGCGCTGTTCAAAATTTTGCGAGGGTATTTTAGTCACTTTTTGTTTGTTTTCGGGTCTCGGGCAAAACTAAAAAGTTGTTTTGAATGTCGTTTTACATCAAATTGCTTTAGAGTCCAAGTCGTGAAAACATGATCTAGCGGTTCGTTTTTAATAAGTCAACTTAAAAATAACATATATCTTTTCGTTTTCAAGTCAAATAAGTTAAAAATAAATTTGCTCTCGAGGTATGTAATAATAAATATAATTTATTATTAAAATACGTTCCGAAAATTTTACTAGTTACGCGGTAATTGCTTTTATGTGACAATAAAAGACTAAAAGTCAAAAAGTCAAGTCAGACCCAAAAAGTCAAAGGGTAAAATCGTCATTTAAAATTTCAAAAATTGCCGGATGTTACAGAATTGCCTCCAGCTCAGACGCCTCCTAACTCCTCCTAACTGAAACTGTAGGCTCTCAGCTGTGCTAGACAGTGTCACCCCGCCTCTCCAAACTGAAGTACTGCAAACTCCAAAATAAGCTCGCAATTACCATGGCCCACCTGGTATCAAATATTTGAACAAAAATATAAGCTAAAAACATTATTAATATTTTTCACATCTATTAACGTTTGATAATCACAAAATATAAAAAACGTTCAATGTAATAAAATAAACGTAAACAAGAATTGATATAAATTTTCTTTTTCGATAATTATAATCACTTAAAGGTATGAATAAATAAATGCTTCATGCATTTTATGATCAAAGAAATTTTATTTCAACCTCAAACTTTTATAAAATTGTATTAACAATTTTATAACATTAAAAAACATTTTCTACAATTAAAAGAAATGTTTTATTCAAAATAAACATTTTGAAATTCAAATTTTCGGACCTAAAACGGCTAGAAAAGTTCCAGAAAATCCCCCCTACACAAAAGAAAAACTGGAGAGGCCCTAGCCTAGGGCGGCCCCCTTAGATACACGGGCGGCCCCCTTAATTTTAAGGAGACCGCCCATCTATTTAAGGGGACCGCCCCTAGATAGACACTCCCCTAGTCTGTCCTATAAATACTAGACTTTTCCCCACTATTTTATCACCTTTTGCACTCATTCTTTCTGCCCAAAACAGCCCACATATCCTCTCTAAAATCCTTTGATTATTTATTCATAAAGCTTTGTTTTCAAATGATCCAAGCTCAATTCCTCAAGTGTAAGAGAAGAATACTTCTATCATCAAGTGAAAAAGTATTACACCTTTGTGCATTGTTGCAATCTTATTGCATTCATATCATCCCTTGTAAATCTTTTGTAAATTTGTAAAGGTTTGTGTAGTTATTAATCTTGGCGATCTTTGGTAAGTGATAGTAAAGAATCGACGTGATCTTACCGAGTAGTGCAGGATAGTTTGATATAAGATAGTGTTGTGAAGAAGTCCTTGAAGTCGTGAAGAGTCGTGAAGTTGTGCAGTCGTGAACAAGTCGTATAAAGTTGTGTTGTGATAGATTTGTTCCTAGCTAAGATTAGAACTCGACATTAGCTTTGTGTCCATAATCGGGTGTAGCAACGTTTTGGTACAGTTTTCTTCTCCGCCAAAAGGGAGCTTGTTGACATAGATAGAAGAAAACCTCGTGTTAGGAGTGCTCGAGGAGTGAGAGGCGCCAGAGTGCTTTCGTTGCCCGAACCACTATACAATTCCTCGCGTTGTGGTTTGATTGTTCTTAACTCTTATCTTTTTCTTGCATTACTTTCTCAAACTATCTTAATAAATGTTTAGATAGGAATATTGTTTATATTTGTGCAAGTATTGAATTCACATAAAGTCGAATCTAGAATTTTTACGAACACTTTAAAACCTTAAATTAAAAAGCGGTAAACTATTCAACCCCCCTTCTAGTTTTCCACAAAATAGCTGCCTCCAGGCCCGGCTAGTGAACAAACTAACTCCCTGAGCATCCCTGTGCTCCATAAGCATCCTAGCACTCACCCATTAGCCATCAAGTTTCGGCGAGGCAACCCATGAAATCAATAACCAGCACCATAGTGCCCTCCCTCTTGTATACCTAGCCAATCTCTAGCCTCGAATTCTCAATATCACATCTATGTATTGTAATCCCTCGTAACCAAAGGTACTGGGACCTCTAATCACGTGTGAAGAGCCAATCTATAAAAACCATGAGAATAACACAAAGATTATAGAAATTATAAAACATTCGTTTAGGGTGGATACGGCGTAATTCATTAATGGATTATGCCGTATAAGGATCATACGGTAATACGTCGTATAAGTAAAACATTAGTCAATACGCGTAAGGGTTAAAAAACTTAGATCCCATTACGAAGTCAATACGTCGTATTCATTACTGAATACGTCGTAATTAGGGCTTTAAAGATGGTAAACTTTGGTCCACAATACGCCGTATCCATGTAGTGGATACTTCTATTACCTGCAATATGAAAACAAAAAAGGGGATCTCTCTTTTTACCCATTTTGACCCAATTGTTTTTCATAAAACTACCAATATCTAATTCAGAGGGGCAAAGGTATTATAACACCTAATTCTTCACTAATCAAACCCTAACCCTAATTTTTAAATCGAAATTCAATTCGAAATAACAAATCAAAAAGAGAAAGGGAAAAGCTAAATATCGTATGATCTTGATGAAGAAAATAGTGTGATTACAAATTAAGAACAAAAGATCTTCCAGGAAATTTGTGGTAAAATCGTTTGTGTGTGGAGTGAACAAGGTAGTGGTAAAACTCAATCCAGCGTATCAGAGGGGTTTTATACCCAAACTCGATACGCCGTATTGGTGCCTGATTAATACTCCGTATTGGCGAGTTTTGTTAACTTAGTCAACTTTTGATAAAAAACAGTGAATACGACGCATAGGTTTTAACCTAATACGCCGTATACGTCCTTGGAGATCAATTTTCTTAATTTAAATAAATCAAAGAAAACTTACCTTGGCCTCCGCAACATTCGTGCACAATCACCATCCTTATAATATCGTTTAGGATCGAACGGAATGTCAAACGACACATACAAATTCATAATGAGATAGAATAGCATTTTGTTTACGTAATAAATCCAAATCACGATATTTACATTTAATTATATGACAAAACTTCTTGTTCTGAAAGTTTTATTAATTTTATTGTGACTTGTTTCAAAAAGCATTTTTGACCCTTGTGAAATTTCATTTCCCCCCGAAGAGTGTTTGATATCGATTTTATCATCATTATTGTCTTTATCCGATTTTGAATCATCGGGGTAAATTACGTTAAAAGAAAATAGATCATTAAAGCACAAAATGTTTTGTTCCTCTTCATCATATTCAGACAATGATGTTTCATCATTTAAATCAAATTCATCGATATGAAGAGGGCTTAAAATTGATTCAGTTAATAAATCTGATTTAGACGTTTGAGCATCGTTGTAAACAATGGCTGGAAATTCATTTTCAAAGTCTTTAAAGAAGTCTAAATCATCAAAACAACTGACTGTAGGCTCAGGTGAAGGCAAATTGACTTTTTCGTTATCATTTTCCAAATCCGTTTTCAAATCATTGGTATAAATTATTTTATAAGAAAACGAATTTTTCTCAAAATTACCGTGTAATCTTCATCGTCAGAATCGTCAAACGAAATTCTAAAGTCAATTTCATTATTAAGAGAACTTACCGTGGGTTCACAAGAAAGTGTTTTTTCAGATGACACCTCGTTATTAAAGGCAATAGCTGGGAATTCGGTTTCAACGGATCTGAGGTCGTGAATGTCTTCATCATACCAGATCTTACCATACTTAGCAGTTTCCCAGTTAAACACTTTTTTACGTTTTCGAGCCTTTTCTTCCTCGAGCCTGATGTATTCCTCCATAGTAATGTTCGGATCGTCCATCCTGTAACAATCTTACTAGAAAAACTATTAAATAACCAATACGTCGTATTCAGTGAACTGAATACGCCGTATTACATAAACAGAGTAAGCAAACAAGCAGGAATATAAACTACCCTAAACTACACTAATTCTAAGGGTTAGATCTAATCTAATGTTAAAAACCAAAACATAAAATAAAAATTAAGATTAATTTTCACTCTCAGGTCAAAATGCTAAGTTACCACTTGATGTGTCGTTGTGTGGTGTATATTTTTATGATTCAAGTTTTAAATTTATATTTTGTCGACTTAAACAAAAACAACACTTTAACGGGCAGTGAACCTGATCGGTAGTAGTTTCGTGGTAAGTAGGGTGTCAAACACTTGAAGCGAGGTTAAATCTCTCAATTTATTTATATTTTGGTTGTCTAGTCTAAGTTAAATCTAACCTAAGTCAAACCTATGCTAATCCTATGTTAGTTCTAATCCTAATTCTAATAGGTAAAAGGAGGTTTCAGCCTGAGAGACAGGCACGGGTTTGGTTGGTGACTACAATCAATTCAAGACACTTTAACCCACGCAAGCAAATTAACAGAAGATAAAAGAGCGGTTAAGCCTTATGATAGAAAATTGTATTAGCTATCATTAATCCGATTAGAATGTTGGTTTGTTTATTCAGTGCAATGATTACTTATCTCGAAGTGGCATATCATTCTTAGACTTAGGCGGGACTTCATCCTAAGACCTAGACACATTAATTCTGTCATAATTAAAGCATTCGCATAAAGTATCCTTATTACTTAATTATAATCTATCTTAAGGATTTAAGCAATGGTGATCTTGTTAAACCTTAGCTCATAGAGACTTTACCCACTTACTCCTTAATGGTAATTTATACACTAGTAGTCTACTTGTCCAACTATCCAATGAAATCAGAACATTATTTGTTGAATTATCTGGACTGACCTACTAGTAACATGTTCAATAAACCAAAGGCAATTTATGTTAACTAGTTAAGTCAGAAGCGTATCCTTAGCACGATTTTAGAAGGATAATACTTATGATCCTATGACTCTAGATGTATAAACTACTATATGGAGAGCTATCCCGACATCTAGATTACTTGGTCCGTATCACTAGATCCAGTTGAATGATATGTCGCATACAAAAGCACGTAAACAAGTATATTGATAAACATAAACAAGCATACAACGATAAATTAAGCAATCGAGATATAAACAAAACCAAACATTCAGATCTTCATATATTTATATAATTAAAAGGTTGAATTTAACTACGATCAATTTTATGGTTCCATTGTCGGGAATTAAACCCAGGTCTCTCGGGTTAAAGCCAGATATCATAACCGCTGGACGACAATGGAACCACAAAATTGATAGTAGTTAAACTCAACCTTTTTAATTATATAAATATATAATAAATATATAAATAATAAGGCTAAATCAACGGTAAAGTATTCCGAGAGGCTTTTAAAAGATTCGTTTCTATCCAAAACAAAATCCCTCAAAAATCTACCCGGGTCGTTCTCCCAAAGAGGCGTGAATTAAAAATCAAGAACGTTCGTGATCGCACATTTGAATGGTTCAAGGGTTTTGGTTTGGATTCCTAATTCTACGATTAAAATGCAAAAACGATTAAAGAAAATCTAAAAACGAAAGCTAATAAGTGATTAAACCTTAAAAACGAGAACGGGGTCGAAACCCGTTCTTTAAAAAACGAAATTTTGAAATTTTAACCCTACGAAAACAAATCTAATTTTCCTAAGTGCTAAATGATAAAATAAAATTTTGAAAAAAAGAATTATAATTTTTTGACTTTTTAATAATTTATTATGAATTAAAAACTGTTTTGAAAAGAAAAATTAATTAAAAATACTAAATTAACTTGGAAAAATCTGAAAAAATAAGGAAAAGTGCTTTGGAGTGTGCTGGATTCATGAAAAATAAAATGGGTTTCCCGCTTTATCGAAATAAGCTGAAAATAAGCAGAAAAGGCTTATGAGCTAAATGGGCTAAAATGGCCTTAAATACCAAACCACTTGGGACTATAACGAAAAAGTCCCAAGGGCGCAGCGGTAGAGTGTGTGTTATAAATGGGTAGAGGTTGGTTGAGGTTGAGGGTTCGAGCCTTGCTCACCCTCAACTTCCCAATTTCCCCGTTTTTACTTTTTGAAACTTTTCTTTTTGCAAACTTATAAAATAAGCCAAAATATTAAACTTTAAAAAAGTGACTTTTTACAAAAGCTTAAAATAAGCACAGAAAAAGACCAAATAAGCTGACAGATTTGGTATTTTAAACTAAGTAACAAAGGCTAAAACTGAGGGCTTATTTTAAACTTAAAAAGCTAATGTAAAAGAAAGATAAGCTAAAACAGATAGTTAACTACACCTAATAAGCAAATTCAAACAAAATAAGCAAGGAAAAACAGACAGATAAGCTATAAAAATCAAATAAGCTAAATGGCTAAACTATCACTCACACAGCCTAAGGGGTACTTTTGGGCTTATTTTTAGGCACCTTAAGGGATCCTTATGGCTATGAGGGCTATAGGACCTTAAAGCTCATCCAAAAAGCTACTAGAATCAGCAGAAAAATAAGAGTTTGAAACTCCAATAAGCTACTAAAAAGCTAAGGGAAATGAAAAGTGCTGGGACAGTCAGCACATGCTAACTTTTTGTTTTGTAAAGTCAAAAGGCTGATTGCAGCCCTATAAAACAAGTTAAAACAGATGGAGTTCACCAACAAATGAGCTTATGCTCAATAATTTTACAATGCTAAAAACAATTTTTAGTTATTAAAAATTGAAAATGAAAAAATGGCTGATTTAGGCTAAAAGACACTTAAGAAAACTTTGACAGATTTTTAATAAAACACAAGTAAACTAAAAAGACTTCTAACTACTGCATTAGACACTCTAAAAGGACACAAAAACTACTCTTAAAAACTGTTTTTGAAAAGTCTTATCTAATAAGCTATATAAACCTCTTAGTCACCACAATTTTAAGTTCCTTTAAAAAAACTTAAAAACAATCTTTAAGACTTTGAAATCTTGAAAACAGATCTAAAACAACTTAAAAACATGTTTGTATAAGCTGGCCAAGTGACCCAATGGTTTTTAAACCAGTTTTGACCCACTTTGGGTCTTGACCCAAACACCCCTTTAAATATGAAAACTCTATTTTAAAGCTGATTGATGAAGATTTATACAAAGTATTTGAAAACCAGATAACAAAGAAGCAATAATAAGCAAAAGTAAACAGGATCCAACACAAATAAGCACTTAGAACAAGCTGGTAAGCAATGAGCAGTATTGAAGGTAAATAAGACAGATTTAAAGTAAAACTTAAACAAGTGAAATTTAAGCAATAAACAAAGTCAAATAAGCATAAAGGAACATAAATAAGCAAGATAAGCATGAAATAAGCAGAAAATAAGCTAATGAATAGTAGAATGCAAAAATTGGAAAAAGTGAACTTACAAAGGTCCAAGCTTATGGCAAGACAATAAGCCCTCAAAAGCTTATAAACCAACCTATATGCTTCCCAAGAAGCTCTAAACCAAGGCCATTCAAAATATACCTTGCTCCTTGAAATGACAGATTTTGTGATTTTTTTTGGATTTTTTGACTGAATTTAAAACAAACTTTTATATAAGCTTTTGATGGCTCAAAGGGCTTATATAAAAGCTTAAGAACAGTATTTAAAAGACAAGTAATTTAAATGACAATGATTTAAAGAAAACACTTAAATTTCATTAACTTGAAAAATAAAGGATTACAATGCATAAAATTAAATGACAAGTAATTTAAAAGACAAGGAAAGTAAATTGCAGTATTAAAATAGTACAAATTGTTAATACAAAGTTGGACTTAACAAATTCGACAAAAAGTAAATAAGCTACACTAGCCTATTTATACTAAAAGTTCTAGTCTTGAGCTTCTTCTTGTGTTTCTTTTGAGAGTGCTTCAATTGTTGTGTTTGTTGTGTGAGTAGAAGCCAAAATCAATCTTAGCCGTCTAAAAAGAGTGATGCCCAAGTCTTATGATCTCAACCATCCATTTCTTGTCATGTTCCCTTGTCGAATGGGAGTTTATAGGATTGCAAACATGGCAATGAGCCATGTGATGTGTGGGGTTAAGGGAGGTGATGGTTTTGTTGTCTAGTTGCAAAGGTGTAGGGTGAAGAAGACACTAAAATGGAAAATTGGCGCCATTTTTGAATTCTTGTTTGTATTACTGTTTAGGTGAAAACAGGTGTGAAGGGTTTGGGTATTTGGAAAGAATGATCCCTCATCTTGTATGTATGTATGACAATGATAGTCCCTTGTGGTGTAAAGAGTTTGTGGGATTTACAACATCAGTCCTTGAGGTTATACTTTGTTATTGCACCCATCGTCCTTTGTGACTAACAGATTTAGGGGTTAAAGGTTTATGGGCTTAACTTAGTTAAGTGTTGTATTAGGCCAAGGATTAAAATGTTTTGGGCCGTGAATGGTATAAAGGGATTTTAGACATTAAGGCTTATAAGTCATGGTATAATGTTTAAATGGGCTGACCCGGCCCATTAGATGGGTACGGGTAGGCCCATTTAACATTTCTTCAGTTTCGGCTTCGACTTTGACCGTTGACTTTACGGGGTTGACTTTGACTTTCATGCTTTTCCATTCGATGCTCGGTTTTGTGTGTTTTGGCTTGATTTTTCGTCCTTTTGTCGGATATCCGTTTCCTACACAATATAAGTAAAAACATACAAATACAATGTATTTTTGGTACGTTTTTGGTCATTTAAGTCCGATTTTAAAGGTCAAAGGTATGTGTATTTAGGCACATACCAAAATCCCCAAAATTCCCCATTGTATTTGTATGTTTTTACTTATATTGTGTAGGAAACACTTAAAAAAACTAAGACCCTCAATCCCCCTCGACTAATAACCTCGAAAAGTAGCTAAGTGTTCGTCAAGGGGAATGAAAGAATCAAAAGCTTTGAAAAGCCCCGTTTTTACCATTTTTAAATATTTATACTTATTCCACACATATTTTTGTATTTTTCCTTTTTCTTATTCTTTGCAACTAACTAACATATTTGACTTTCGTTATTTTTATAACTTTTAGGGATCATAGAACAAGAAACATTTCAATCCTAAAATGCCCCAAAAAGGATAAATTCATCGTTCCCGACTTTTCACTTATTCCAAACCAAGCTTAAAACGAAATCACCATTAAATATAAGTTAAGATGCTAACACTAATCATATTTGTAACCTGTGAACTTTTCACTCTCGACAATTATTATATATATTAGGTGAATGTGCCATTTCGAATTTCAACCATGGATCAACGTTTTGCAAAATTTCTAT